>JAZHGG010002289.1:0-17573 GCA_036785865.1 Coffea canephora | reverse complement strand
CACACGTCACTGATACGGTCCTCGATCAACTAGTTTCGAGACACGTAGCCACGTTTGCCCAAGGATCTAGCGAGGTGGTCCAACGCTTGGATTGCGGACCTGGAATCAAGCGGGCGATTAGATTTAATTATAGGCGTTAGAACGATGACTCCATAGAGGTGATTACTCGATGGATAGGTCGATCAAATATAGGACGAGAGCCAATATTGCTTACAACCCTTGCCAAAGCAAGTGAAAAAGCCTCGAATATCTCTTAACAAGAAGAATCGACATTAATCAAATTGTATTGATCCAACTTGTGTCCAAAATCCTTGCAAGCAAGCCCTTTTATAGGCTAGAGGTTTCTAAAACCTAATGGAACAGTCGGCCATCTTGGTGTCTAGATTGGCCGACCATGCTTCTATTACGCAGTTAATCTAACCCTAAGCAACATTAAGGCCTAAAGACCCAACCCGGCCCAATCACTTGGAGGCCCGATTGACTCTCCATGGGCTTGGATCATGGTGTAGATGTTTTGCTTGTCTCCTTCTAGGCCTTCAATATCCCTATGGACTCCATGTTGGTTTTGGACCATTTGAACAAGACTTGGAGGGATTTCTTTAAGAGCTTTGGCTCGTGCCTGTGTGACTAGGCCCAATGGAACTCGGACCGGATCATTTCGTGGGCCATTGCACACATCACTGATACGGTCCTTGATCAACTCGTTACGAGAACATAGCACGTTTGCTCAAGTATCTAGCGAGGTGGGCCAACGCTTGGATTACGGAACCTAGAATCAAACAGACGACACGATTTGATTATAGGAGGTAGAACGACGACTCCACAGTGGTGATTACTCTAATAGATACGTCGGTGCAACAATCTAGGACGGACGAAGATTGCTCACAACCCTTGCAAAGGCAAGTAAAAAGGCTCGACTCTCTCTTACAAGAAGAACCGAAATTAACCAAACTTTATTGATCAAACTTGTGTCCAAAACCCTTATAATGCAAGCCTTTTTATAGGTTAGAGGTTACTAAAACCCTACGAAAACCCTAAATGAACAGTCGGCCATCTTGGTATCAAGACGGGCCGGCCCATGCTTCTATTACGCAGTTAATCTTACACTAAGCAACTTAAGGCCTAAAGACCCTACTCGGCCCAATCACTTAGAGGCCCGCTTGACTCTCCATGGGCTTGGATCATGGTGTAGATGATTTGCTTGTATCCTTAGTCCTTGTTGGTCTTGGACCATTCGAACAAGGCCTGGGAGGGATTCCTGAAGAACTTGGCTCGTACACGTGTGACTGGGCCCAATGGAACTCGGACCAGCTCATTGCGTGGGCCCTGATCCACACACACTTCACTGATACGGTCCTCGATCAACTCGTTTCGAGACATGTAGCACGTTTGCACAAGGATCTAGCGAGGTGGTCCAACGCTTGGATTGCGGAACCAGGAATCAAGCGGGACGATTACATTTAATTACAGGCGTTAGAACGATGACTCCATAGAGGTGATTACTCCGAATGGATAGGTCGATAGAACAATCTAGGACGAGACGCAATATTGCTTACAACCCTTGCCAAAACAAGTGAAAAAGCTCGAATATCCTCTTAACAAGAAGAATCGACATTAATCAAATTGTATTGATCCAACTTGTGTCCAAAACCCTTCCAAAGCAAGCCCTTTTATAGGCTAGAGGTTTCTAAAACCCTAAAGGAGCAGTCGGCGATCTTGGTGTCTAGATTGGCCGACCCATGCTTCTATTACGCAGTTAATCTAACCCTAAGCAACATTAAGGCCTAAAGACCCAACTCGGCCCAATCACTTGGAGGCCCGCTTGACTCTCCATGGGCTTGGATCATGGTGTAGATGTTTTGCTTGTCTCTTCTAGGCCTTCAATATCCCTATGGACTCCATGTTGGTTTTGGACCATTTGAACAAGGCCTTGGAGGGATTTTTTTAAGAGCTTGGCTCGTGTATGTGTGACTAGGCCCAATGGAACTTGGACCGGATCATTTCGTGGGCCATGATCCATGCACACATCACTGATACGGTCCTTGATCAACTCGTTACGAGACACATAGCACGTTTGCTCAAGTATCTAGCGAGGTGGGCCAACGCTTGGATTACGGAACCTAGATTCAAACAGACGACACGATTCGATTATACGAGGTAGAACGACGAATCCACAGTGGTGATTACTCTAATAGATACGTCGGGTAGAACAATCTAGGACGGGACGCAAGATTGCTCACAACCCTTGCAAAGGCAAGTAAAAAGGCTCGACTCTCTCTTAACAAGAAGAACCGAAATTAACCAAACTTTATTGATCAAACTTGTGTCCAAAACCCTTATAATGCAAGCCTTTTTATAGGTTAGAGGTTACTAAAACCCTACGAAAACCCTAAATGAATAGTCGGCCATCTTGGTATCAAGACGGGCCGGCCCATGCTTCTATTACGCAGTTAATCTTACACTAAGCAACCTTAAGGCCTAAAGACCCTACTCGGCCCAATCACTTAGAGGCCCACTTGACTCTCCATGGCCTTGGATCATGGTGTAGATGATTTGCTTGTATCCTTCTTGGCCTTCAATATCCCTATGGACTACTTGTTGGTCTTGGACCATTCGAACAAGGCCTTGGAGGGATTCCTTGAAGAACTTGGCTCGTACACGTGTGACTGGGCCCAATGGAACTCGGACCAGCTCATTGCGTGGGCCCTGATCCACACACATGTCACTGATACGGTCCTCGATCAACTCGTTTCGAGACACGTAGCACGTTTGCCCAAGGATCTAGCGAGGTGGTCCAACGCTTGGATTGCGGAACCTGGAATCAAGCGGGACGATTAGATTTAATTATAGGCGTTAGAACGATGACTCCATAGAGGTGATTACTCGAATGGATAGGTCGATACAACAATATAGGACGAAACGCAATATTGCTTACAACCCTTGCCAAAGCAAGTGAAAAAGCTCGAATATCTCTTAACAAGAAGAATCGACATTAATCAAATTGTATTGATCCAACTTGTGTCCAAAATCCTTGCAAAGCAAGCCCTTTTATAGGCTAGAGGTTTCTAAAACCCTAATGGAACAGTCGGCCATCTTGGTGTCTAGATTGGCCGACCCATGCTTCTATTACGCAGTTAATCTAACCCTAAGCAACATTAAGGCCTAAAGACCCAACCCGGCCCAATCACTTGGAGGCCCGATTGACTCTCCATGGGCTTGGATCATGGTTGTAGATGTTTTGCTTGTCTCCTTCTAGGCCTTCAATATCCCTATGGACTCCATGTTGGTTTTGGACCATTTGAACAAGTACTTGGAGGGATTTCTTTAAGAGCTTTGCTCGTGCCTGTGTGACTAGGCCCAATGGAACTCGGACCGGATCATTTCGTGGGCCATTGCACATATCACTGATACGGTCCTTGATCAACTCGTTACGAGACACATAGCACGTTTGCTCAAGTATCTAGCAGGTGGGCCAACGCTTGGATTACGGAACCTAGAATCAAACAGACGACACGATTTGATTATAGGAGGTAGAACGACGACTCCACAGTGGTGATTACTCTAATAGATACGTCGGTGCAACAATCTAGGACGGGACGTAAGATTGCTCACAACCCTTGCAAAGGCAAGTAAAAAGGCTCGACTCTCTCTTAACAAGAAGAACCGAAATTAACCAAACTTTATTGATCAAACTTGTGTCCAAAACCCTTATAATGCAAGCCTTTTTATAGGTTAGAGGTTACTAAAACCCTACGAAAACCCTAAATGAACAGTCGGCCATCTTGGTATAAAGACGGGCCGGCCCATGCTTCTATTACGCAGTTAACCTTACACTAAGCAACCTTAAGGCCTAAAGACCCTACTCAGCCCAATCACTTAGAGGCCCGCTTGACTCTCCATGGGCTTGGATCATGGTGTAGATGATTTGCTTGTATCCTTAGTCCTTGTTGGTCTTGGACCATTCGAACAAGGCCTGGGAGGGATTCCTTGAAGAACTTGGCTCGTACACGTGTGACTGGGCCCAATGGAACTCGGACCAGCTCATTGCGTGGGCCCTGATCCACACACACTTCACTGATACGGTCCTCGATCAACTCGTTTCGAGACATGTAGCACGTTTGCACAAGGATCTAGCGAGGTGGTCCAACGCTTGGATTGCGGAACCAGGAATCAAGCGGGACGATTACATTTAATTACAGGCGTTAGAACGATGACTCCATAGAGGTGATTACTCGAATGGATAGGTCGATAGAACAATCTAGGACGAGACGCAATATTGCTTACAACCCTTGCCAAAACAAGTGAAAAAGCTCGAATATCTCTTAACAAGAAGAATCGACATTAATCAAATTGTATTGATCCAACTTGTGTCCAAAACCCTTCCAAAGCAAGCCCTTTTATAGGCTAGAGGTTTCTAAAACCCTAAAGGAGCAGTCGGCGATCTTGGTGTCTAGATTGGCCGACCCATGCTTCTATTACGCAGTTAATCTAACCCTAAGCAACATTAAGGCCTAAAGACCCAACTCGGCCCAATCACTTGGAGGCCCGCTTGACTCTCCATGGGCTTGGATCTGGTGTAGATGTTTTGCTTGTCTCCTTCTAGGCCTTCAATATCCCTATGGACTCCATGTTGGTTTTGGACCATTTGAACAAGGCCTTGGAGGGATTTCTTTAAGAGCTTGGCTCGTGCATGTGTGACTAGGCCCAATGGAACTCGGACCGGATCATTTCGTGGGGCATGATCCATGCACACATCACTGATACGGTCCTTGATCAACTCGTTACGAGACACATAGCACGTTGCTCAAGTATGTAGCGAGGTGGTCCAACGCTTGGATTACGGAACCTAGAATCAAACATACGACACGATTTGATTATACGAGGTAGAACGATGAATCCACAGTGGTGATTACTCTAATAGATACGTCGGTAGAACAATCTAGGACGGGACGCAAGATTGCTCACAACCCTTGCAAAGGCAAGTAAAAAGGCTCGACTCTCTCTTAACAAGAAGAACCGAAATTAACCAAACTTTATTGATCAAACTTGTGTCCAAAACCCTTATAATGCAAGCCTTTTTATAGGTTAGAGGTTACTAAAACCCTACGAAAACCCTAAATGAATAGTCGGCCATCTTGGTATCAAGACGGGCCGGCCCATGCTTCTATTACACAGTTAATCTTACACTAAGCAACCTTAAGGCCTAAAGACCCTGCTCGGCCCAATCACTTAGAGGCCCGCTTGACTCTCCATGGGCTTGGATCATGGTGTAGATGATTTGCTTGTATCCTTCTTGGCCTTCAATATCCCTTTGGACTACTTGTTGGTCTTGGACCATTCGAACAAGGCCTTGGAGGGATTCCTTGAAGAACTTGGCTCGTACACGTGTGACTGGGCCCAATGGAACTCGGACCAGCTCATTGCGTGGGCCCTGATCCACACACACGTCACTGATACGGTCCTCGATCAACTCGTTTCGAGACACGTAGCACGTTTGCCCAAGTATCTAGCGAGGTGGTCCAACGCTTGGATTGCGGAACCTGGAATCAAGCGGGACGATTAGATTTAATTATAGGCGTTAGAACGATGACTCCATAGAGGTGATTACTCGAATGGATAGGTCGATACAACAATATAGGACGAGACGCAATATTGCTTACAACCCTTGCCAAAGCAAGTGAAAAAGCTCGAATATCTCTTAACAAGAAGAATCGACATTAATCAAATTGTATTGATCCAACTTGTGTCCAAAATCCTTGCAAAGCAAGCCCTTTTATAGGCTAGAGGTTTCTAAAACCCTAATGGAACAGTCGGCCATCTTGGTGTCTAGATTGGCCGACCCATGCTTCTATTACGCAGTTAATCTAACCCTAAGCAACATTAAGGCCTAAAGACCCAACCCGGCCCAATCACTTGGAGGCCCGAATGACTCTCCATGGGCTTGGATCATGGTGTAGATGTTTTGCTTGTCTCCTTCTAGGCCTTCAATATCCCTATGGACTCCATGTTGGTTTTGGACCATTTGAACAAGGACTTGGAGGGATTTCTTTAAGAGCTTGGCTCGTGCCTGTGTGACTAGGCCCAATGGAACTCGGACCGGATCATTTCGTGGGCCATTGCACACATCACTGATACGGTCCTTGATCAACTCGTTACGAGACACATAGCACGTTTGCTCAAGTATCTAGCGAGGTGGGCCAACGCTTGGATTACGGAACCTAGAATCAAACAGACGACACGATTGATTATAGGAGGTAGAACGACGACTCCACAGTGGTGATTACTCTAATAGATACGTCGGTACAACAATCTAGGACGGGACGCAAGATTGCTCACAACCCTTGCAAAGGCAAGTAAAAAGGCTCGACTCTCTCTTAACAAGAAGAACCGAAATTAACCAAACTTTATTGATCAAACTTGTGTCCAAAACCCATATAATGCAAGCCTTTTATAGGTTAGAGGTTACTAAAACCCTACGAAAACCCTAAATGAATAGTCGGCCATCTTGGTATCAAGACGGGCCGGCCCATGCTTCTATTACACAGTTAATCTTACACTAAGCAACCTTAAGGCCTAAAGACCCTGCTCGGCCCAATCACTTAGAGGCCCGCTTGACTCTCCATGGGCTTGGATCATGGTGTAGATGATTTGCTTGTATCCTTCTTGGCCTTCAATATCCCTTGGACTACTTGTTGGTCTTGGACCATTCGAACAAGGCCTTGGAGGGATTCCTTGAAGAACTTGGCTCGTACACGTGTGACTGGGCCCAATGGAACTCGGACCAGCTCATTGCGTGGGCCCTGATCCACACACACGTCACTGATACGGTCCTCGATCAACTCGTTTCGAGACACGTAGCACGTTTGCCCAAGGATCTAGCGAGGTGGTCCAACGCTTGGATTGCGGAACCTGGAATCAAGCGGGACGATTAGATTTAATTATAGGCGTTAGAACGATGACTCCATAGAGGTGATTACTCGAATGGATAGGTCGATACAACAATATAGGACGAAACGCAATATTGCTTACAACCCTTGCCAAAGCAAGTGAAAAAGCTCGAATATCTCTTAACAAGAAGAATCAACATTAATCAAATTGTATTAATCCAACTTGTGTCCAAAATCCTTGCAAAGCAAGCCCTTTTATAGGCTAGAGGTTTCTAAAACCCTAATGGAACAGTCGGCCATCTTGGTGTCTAGATTGGCCGACCCATGCTTCTATTACGCAGTTAATCTAACCCTAAGCAACATTAAGGCCTAAAGACCCAACCCGGCCCAATCACTTGGAGGCCCGAATGACTCTCCATGGGCTTGGATCATGGTGTAGATGTTTTGCTTGTCTCCTTCTAGGCCTTCAATATCCCTATGGACTCCATGTTGGTTTTGGACCATTTGAACAAGGACTTGGAGGGATTTCTTTAAGAGCTTGGCTCGTGCCTGTGTGACTAGGCCCAATGGAACTCGGACCGGATCATTTCGTGGGCCATTGCACACATCACTGATACGGTCCTTGATCAACTCGTTACGAGACACATAGCACGTTTGCTCAAGTATCTAGCGAGGTGGGCCAACGCTTGGATTACGGAACCTAGAATCAAACAGACGACACGATTTGATTATAGGAGGTAGAACGACGACTCCACAGTGGTGATTACTCTAATAGATACGTCGGTACAACAATCTAGGACGGGATGCAAGATTGCTCACAACCCTTGCAAAGGCAAGTAAAAAGGCTCGACTCTCTCTTAACAAGAAGAACCGAAATTAACCAAACTTTATTGATCAAACTTGTGTCCAAAACCCTTATAATGCAAGCCTTTTTATAGGTTAGAGGTTACTAAAACCCTACGAAAACCCTAAATGAATAGTCGGCCATCTTGGTATCAAGACGGGCCGGCCCATGCTTCTATTACACAGTTAATCTTACACTAAGCAACCTTAAGGCCTAAAGACCCTGCTCGGCCCAATCACTTAGAGGCCCGCTTGACTCTCCATGGGCTTGGATCATGGTGTAGATGATTTGCTTGTATCCTTCTTGGCCTTCAATATCCCTTTGGACTACTTGTTGGTCTTGGACCATTCGAACAAGGCCTTGGAGGGATTCCTTGAAGAACTTGGCTCGTACACGTGTGACTGGGCCCAATGGAACTCGGACCAGCTCATTGCGTGGGCCCTGATCCACACACACGTCACTGATACGGTCGTCGATCAACTCGTTTCGAGACACGTAGCACGTTTGCCCAAGTATCTAGCGAGGTGGTCCAACGCTTGGATTGCGGAACCTGGAATCAAGCGGGACGATTAGATTTAATTATAGGCGTTAGAACGATGACTCCATAGAGGTGATTACTCGAATGGATAGGTCGATACAACAATATAGGACGAAACGCAATATTGCTTACAACCCTTGCCAAAGCAAGTGAAAAAGCTCGAATATCTCTTAACAAGAAGAATCAACATTAATCAAATTGTATTAATCCAACTTGTGTCCAAAATCCTTGCAAAGCAAGCCCTTTTATAGGCTAGAGGTTTCTAAAACCCTAATGGAACAGTCGGCCATCTTGGTGTCTAGATTGGCCGACCCATGCTTCTATTACGCAGTTAATCTAACCCTAAGCAACATTAAGGCCTAAAGACCCAACCCGGCCCAATCACTTGGAGGCCCGAATGACTCTCCATGGGCTTGGATCATGGTGTAGATGTTTTGCTTGTCTCCTTCTAGGCCTTCAATATCCCTATGGACTCCATGTTGGTTTTGGACCATTTGAACAAGGACTTGGAGGGATTTCTTTAAGAGCTTGGCTCGTGCCTGTGTGACTAGGCCCAATGGAACTCGGACCGGATCATTTCGTGGGCCATTGCACACATCACTGATACGGTCCTTGATCAACTCGTTACGAGACACATAGCACGTTTGCTCAAGTATCTAGCGAGGTGGGCCAACGCTTGGATTACGGAACCTAGAATCAAACAGACGACACGATTTGATTATAGGAGGTAGAACGACGACTCCACAGTGGTGATTACTCTAATAGATACGTCGGTACAACAATCTAGGACGGGACGCAAGATTGCTCACAACCCTTGCAAAGGCAAGTAAAAAGGCTCGACTCTCTCTTAACAAGAAGAACCGAAATTAACCAAACTTTATTGATCAAACTTGTGTCCAAAACCCTTATAATGCAAGCCTTTTTATAGGTTAGAGGTTACTAAAACCCTACGAAAACCCTAAATGAATAGTCGGCCATCTTGGTATCAAGAAGGGCCGGCCCATGCTTCTATTACGCAGTTAATCTTACACTAAGCAACCTTAAGGCCTAAAGACCCTACTCAGCCCAATCACTTAGAGGCCCGCTTGACTCTCCATGGGCTTGGATCATGGTGTAGATGATTTGCTTGTATCCTTACTCCTTGTTGGTCTTGGACCATTCGAACAAGGCCTGGGAGGGATTCCTTGAAGAACTTGGCTCGTACACGTGTGACTGGGCCCAATGGAACTCGGACCAGCCATTGCGTGGGCCCTGATCCACACACACGTCACTGATACGGTCCTCGATCAACTCGTTTCGAGACACGTAGCACGTTTGCCCAAGGATCTAGCGAGGTGGTCCAAAGCTTGGATTGCGGAACCTGGAATCAAGCGGGACGATTAGATTTAATTATAGGCGTTAGAACGATGACTCCATAGAGGTGATTACTCGAATGGATAGGTCGATACAAAAATATAGGACGAAACGCAATATTGCTTACAACCCTTGCCAAAGCAAGTGAAAAAGCTCGAATATCTCTTAACAAGAAGAATCAACATTAATCAAATTGTATTGATCCAACTTGTGTCCAAAATCCTTGCAAAGCAAGCCCTTTTATAGGCTAGAGGTTTCTAAAACCCTAATGGAACAGTCGGCCATCTTGGTGTCTAGATTGGCCGACCCATGCTTCTATTACGCAGTTAATCTAACCCTAAGGAACATTAAGGCCTAAAGACCCAACCCGGCCCAATCACTTGGAGGCCCAATTGACTCTCCATGGGCTTGGATCATGGTGTAGATGTTTTGCTTGTCTCCTTCTAGGCCTTCAATATCCCTATGGACTCCATGTTGGTTTTGGACCATTTGAACAAGGACTTGGAGGGATTTCTTTAAGAGCTTGGCTCGTGCATGTGTGACTAGGCCCAACGGAACTCGGACCGGATCATTTCGTGGGCCATTGCACACATCACTGATACGGTCCTTGATCAACTCGTTACGAGACACATAGCACGTTTGCTCAAGTATCTAGCGAGGTGGGCCAACGCTTGGATTACGGAACCTAGAATCAAACAGACGACACGATTTGATTATAGGAGGTAGAACGACGACTCCACAGTGTTGATTACTCTAATAGATACGTCGGTACAACAATCTAGGACAACACGCAAGATTGCTCACAACCCTTGCAAAGGCAAGTAAAAAGGCTCGACTCTCTCTTAACAAGAAGAACCGAAATTAACCAAACTTTATTGATCAAACTTGTGTCCAAAACCCTTATAATGCAAGCCTTTTTATAGGTTAGAGGTTACTAAAACCCTACGAAAACCCTAAATGAATAGTCGGCCATCTTGGTATCAAGACGGGCCGGCCCATGCTTCTATTACGCAGTTAATCTTACACTAAGCAACATTAAGGCCTAAAGACCCAACTCGGCCCAATCACTTGGAGGCCCGCTTGACTCTCCATGGGCTTGGATCCTGGTGTAGATGTTTTGCTTGTCTCCTTCTAGGCCTTCAATATCCCTATGGACTCCTTGTTGGTCTTGGTACATTCGAACAAGGCCTTGGAGGGATTCCTTGAAGAACTTGGTTCGTACACGTGTGACTGGACCCAATGGAAAACGGACCAGCTCATTGCGTGGGCCCTGATCCATACACACGTCACTGATACGGTCCTCAATCAACTCGTTTCGAGACACATAGCACGTTTGCCCAAGGATCTAGCGAGGTGGTCCAACGCTTGGATTGCGGAACCGGGAATCAAGCGGGACGATAAGATTTAATTATAGGCGTTAGAACGATGACTCCACAGAGGTGGTTACTCGAATGGATAGGTCGGTAGAACAATCTAAGACGGGAAGCAATATTGCTTACAACCCTTGCCAAAGCTGGTGAAAAGGCTCGAATATCTCTTAACAAGAAGAATCGACATTAATCAAATTGTATTGATCCAACTTGTGTCCAAAACCCTTGCAAAGCTGGCCCTTTTATAGGCTAGAGGTTTCTAAAACCCTAATGGAGCAGTCGGCCATCTTGGTGTCTAGATTGGCCGACCCATGCTTCTATTACGCAGTTAATCTAACCCTAAGCAACATTAAGGCCTAAAGACCCAACGCGGCCCAATCACTTGGAGGCCCGCTTGACTCTCCATGGGCTTGGATCATGGTGTAGATGTTTTGCTTGTCTCCTTCTAGGCCTTCAATATCCCTTTGGACTCCATGTTGGTTTTGGACCATTTGAACAAGGCCTTGGAGGGATTTCTTTAAGAGCTTGGCTCGTGCATGTGTGACTAGGCCCAATGGAACTCGGACCGGATCATTTCGTGGGCCATGATCCATGCACACATCACTGATACGGTCCTTGATCAACTCGTTACGAGACACATAGCACGTTTGCTCAAGTATCTAGCGAGGTGGTCCAACGCTTGGATTACGGAACCTAGAATCAAACAGACGACACGATTTGGCCCACGAAATGATCCGGTCCGAGTTCCATTGGGCCTAGTCACACATGCACGAGCCAAGCTCTTAAAGAAATCCCTCCAAGGCCTTGTTCAAATGGTCCAAAACCAACATGGAGTCCATAGGGATATTGAAGGCCTAGAAGGAGACAAGCAAAACATCTACACCATGATCCAAGCCCATGGAGAGTCAAGTGGGCCTCCAAGTGATTGGGCCGAGTTGGGTCTTTAGGCCTTAATGTTGCTTAGGGTTAGATTAACTGCGTAATAGAAGCATGGGTCGGCCAATCTAGACACCAAGATGGCCGACTGCTCCTTTAGGGTTTTATAAACCTCTAGCCTATAAAAGGGCTTGCTTTGCAAGGGTTTTGGACACAAGTTGGATCAATACAATTTGATTAATGTCGATTCTTCTTGTTAAGAGATATTCGAGTTTTTGACTTGCTTCGGCAAGGGTTGTAAGCAATATTGCGTCTCGTCCTAGATTGTTCTATCGACCTATCCATTCGAGTAATCACCTCTATGGAGTCATCGTTCTAACGCCTATAATTAAATGTAATCGTCCCGCTTGATTCCTGATACGAACCAAGAGACACCAGTGCGAACTATTCGAGTTCCCCTAGGACCCGTAACTCGAGCACGAGCTAACAAGATGAGGAAGGAACTCCAAGGACTTGTTCATGAGATACAAGGCCAAGAAATTGTCCCCAAGGTCATTGAGGGGCTTGAGCATGAAGGAATGAAAGTCATCCATGTAGTGCACGCCAAAGAGAACCATGTGTGACCCTTCTCTAGTCACATTTGCTGTTTTAGTTAAGTCATTGTAATAAGGGCTTAATGGTCCATAGCCTTGCTTTATTTACCTAAGCGATGATCTCATAAGGTTATTTACCTAAGCAATGACCTCATAAGGTTGTTTACCTAAGGGATGACCTCATAAGGTTTGGTCAAACCCACAATTCTTAGTCTTATGGAATAGTCAAGCCTACAATTGTTAGTCTTAGTCAAGACCACAACTCTAGACTAGTTCCACATTTAGTTGTTCATCTCTATGTAAGGCTATAAATAGCCCACACTTCCAATGGTTTAGGCATTCAATCAATAAATCAGATTTTGAGAGTTTTCTTGGTTTCTCCAAGGCTTCTTGAATACCTTAGAATTTCTCTAGGTGTTCGTGACTTATCAATCTAGAATCGCACTAGGTTGTGGCGTCTTCTACCATTATACCAAGGTTCGTTAACCACGTGATTAACGGGTTGAGGTCATCCGCTTCAAACTTGGTGTCCTCTTGTCGATCCTGAAGCTAATCTTTTACGGGTTTCGTCACAAGGTTGGCAACGTTCGTATCAGTTCCCCCTCCTCTTCAAAAGGATTTGTCCTCAAATCAGCTTCATCGTCTGCAAGAAAAGGAGATAGATCAGAGACATTGAATGTAGCGCTCACATTGTACTTACCGGGTAGGTCCAGTTTGTAAGCATTGTCATTGATGCGCTTGATGACTTGGAACGGCCCATCTCCTCGGGGAAGTAATTTATTGCGCCTTTGGACTGGGAACCTTTCCTTGCGTAGATGTAACCACACCCAGTCACCAGGTTCAAACACAACGCGTTGGCGTCCCTTGTTAACCCGTTGAGCAACTTGGTCCATCATTCGCTCAATGTTTAGGCGTACCTGCTCGGTGTAATTTCTTGACAAAATCTGCTCGTTTAGCACCATCCATGTTAATGTGCTCAGAAGAAGGTAAAGGTGATAAGTCTAGTGGTGTTAAAGGATTAAAACCATAGACTATTTCAAATGGTGAAAAATGAGTAGAACTATGCACCGTTCGATTGTATGCAAACTCAACATGGGGTAAACACTCTTCCCAGGTTCTAATGTTTTTTCTAATGATGGCACGCAAGAGTGTAGATAGTGTACGATTGACAACCTCAGTTTGGCCATCAGTTTGTGGGTGACTAGTAGTAGAAAATAGCAATTTGGTACCCAATTTTCCCCACAAAGTTTTCCAAAAGTAACTCAAAAATTTGACATCCCTATCAGAGACAATTGTCCTAGGCATGCCATGCAATCTAATGATTTCTTTGAAAACAAATCAGCAATGTGCGATGCATCATCTGTTTTCTGACATGGTATAAAATGTGCCATTTTTGAAAATCTGTCAACAATAACAAAGATGCTATCATTTCCCCTCTTTGACCTAGGCAACCCTAAAACAAAATCCATGGAAATGTTGGTCCAAGGTTCCTTAGGTACAGGTAAAGGACTATAAAGGCCATAGGGTTGAAGTTTAGACTTAGCTTTGTGGCAAGTAATGCATTTAGCCACCATTCGCTCCACATCTCGTTTCATCCTTGGCCAATGGAAGTGCTCTTGAAGGATAGCTAAGGTTTTAGCTACGCCAAAGTGTCCCATCAAGCCACCTCCGTGTGCTTCCCTAACAAGTAAAGAGCGAATAGAGCAGTTAGGTATACATAGTCGATTGAGGTAGAAAAGAAATCCATCAAGGATGTAGAATTTACCTTGAGTTGCTGAACCACAAGAGTTATAAATACCTGAGAAATCTGGGTCATTGGTGTATAACTCTTTGACTAATTCAAATCCTAACAACCTTGCATCAAGTTGAGTGAGCAAAGAGTACCGACGTGATAATGCCATCAGCAACAACATTAGTTTTCCCCACTTTGTACTTAATCACATAAGGGAAGGTTTCAATAAATGCAATCCACCTAACATGACGCTTATTCAACTTGTGTTGTGACTTAATGTGCTTAAGCGACTCATGGTCAGTGTGTATGAAAAATTCCCTTGGTCTCAAGTAATGTTGCCAAGTTTCTAAAGCACGGATCAAGGAGTACAACTCCTTATCATAAGTGGAATAGTTCAAAGCCTGCCCCATTGAGTTTTTCACTAAAGTATGCAATTGGTTTGCCCTCTTGCATTAGGACAGCTCCAATACCCACCCCAGATGCATCACACTCTATTTCAAACATCTTGTCAAAGCATGGTAATGCAAGTAGTGGTGCATGTGTGAGTTGATGTTTAAGCATTGGAAAGCACGTACTTGAGCATCTCTCCACACAAATGGCTCATTTTTCTTAATTACAGCAGTTAGAGGTGCAGCAATGGTACTAAAATCTTTAACAAATCGTCTATAAAAACTAGCAAGACCATGGAAGCTACGTACCTCACCTACCGTGCTTGGAGTAGGCCATTCTCGAATTGCTTTAACCTTCTCCTCGTCCACTTTGATTCCCTGTTTACTCACAACAAAGCCTAGGAAGACAAGTTGATCAGTACAAAAGGAGCACTTCTTAAGGTTAGCATAGAGCTTTTCCCTTCGAAGTACATCAAGAACAAGCTTCGCATGTTCAACATGCTCATCTAAGCTCCTACTATAAATCAGGATATCGTCAAAATATACAACTGCAAATTTTCCAAGGAATGGACGAAGTACGTGGTTCATCAACCTCATGAACGTACTAGGTGCATTAGTTAGTCCAAATGGCATAACTAACCACTCGTACAAGCCATGTTTGGTTTTAAAGGCCGTTTTCCATTCATCCCCCTCTTTCATCCTAATTTGATGATAACCGCTTTTTAGATCAATTTTAGTGAAAATCACAGCACCATATAGCTCATCTAACATATCATCAAGTCTAGGAATAGGGTGACGATATTTTACCGTTATTGCATTAACGGCCCTACAGTCAGTGCACATTCGCCAACTTCCATCCTTTTTAGGCACCAAGATGACGGGAACCGCACATGGGCTCAAGCTTTCTCGTGCCCATCCCTTTGTTAGAAGCTCTTCGATTTGGCGTTGGAGCTCCTTTGTCTCATCTGGACCCATTTTGTAGGCTGGTCTGTTAGGAAGTGGGGCACCTGGAACCAAGTCAATTTGATGCTCAATTCCCCTTATTGGTGGTAGTCCATTTGGAATCTCATCGGGAAAGACATCCTCATAATCCTGCAAAAGAGAGACAATACTAGATGGTAGAGTGTTAGTAAGATCACTTGTAACAACCAACACCTCTTTGCACAAAAGTACAAAGATGGGTGTATTAACACTCAAAGCTTTTCTTACTACATTAGCTTTTATCAATAGACTTTGCCTTTTCTCTCTCTTTTCAATTTTGGCCGGCTCACTATATGTCTTTTTCCTCTCAATTTTCTCGGCCTTATCATTTCCTGTTGAGCTCTCGATTTTTTTCTATTTTTTTCTTCTCATTCTCAAGCTCGCTCTCCTTGTTCAGGCTTTCTTGATCTTCACGAACTTGGATAGGAGTGAGTGGCACCAAGCACAATCCTCTTCTCGCCTTGCTTGAAGGAGTATTATTGGTAATGCCATCGAATGTAACTCCCTTGTCGAATTGCCATGGTCTCCCCAATAGTATGTGACATGCTTGCATAGGGACCACGTCGCATAACACCACGTCCTCATACTTTCCAATTCGGAAAGGTACTTGGACTTGCTTGGTCACAGAACATCCCCACTATCATTCAACCATTGCAAACGATAAGGTGTTGGATGTCGTAGAGTGGGTATGCTAGTTTCCTCCACATCAAGGCACTAGCGACGTTAGCACAACTACCTCCATCTATGATCAAACTACATACCTTGCCTTTGATATAGCAACGGGTGTAGAAAATGTTCTCCCTTTGTGCATGGTCGGCAGCTTTCACTTGGGTTGCTAAGGCTCGTCTACAACGAGTCCAACTCGTTCATCGACGGGTAATGCTCTCTTTTCTTCTTCTTCCTCAAGGGATGGCAACTCCCCTTCTCATCCTCATCATCGGTGAAAACTCACCATTGGGTAAGATGATCATAGTGCGTTGGTTCGGGCATTGGCTAGCAATATGCCCTCGGCCTTGGCATTTGAAGCATCTAGTATCTCGATTTCGCCCCATGCTCGACTCAATGGCAGTCTTTGGTGTTGCCGTAGACTCCCACTTAGTCATATCCGGCCTTGGTCTTGAAGGGATGGAATTACTCGGCCCTTTATCCTCTTTCTTTGGTGGTGTAGTTCGGAGTAAGAGGGTGAAAAGTTGGAGTAACTCCGAGTCGAACCCTCCTCTTAATCTCCTTTCAATCTTGATGGCCTTTTCCACCAAATCCCCAGTTCCACATAGTGGTGTAACTTACTTGGTCAGCGATTTCGGGCCTTAGTCCGTTCAAGAAGCGTGCCATTGTTGCTTCTCGATCCTCCAGATGTCTGCCCGTAGCATGAGTATTTCCATTTCTTTGTGATAGTCTCGACACTTCGTGCTCCTTGGTTGAGGTTTGAAGCTTTTGGTACAAGTCACGGAGTAGTGACTGGTACGAAACGCTTCTCATTAGTCGTCTTAGCTCTGTCCAATTGTATGGTAGGTTCACGACTCCTCCTTCGACTAGTGAGAGTTGATCCCACACCAACGGCGTAGTCGGTGAATTCGACCCGCAACTTGACCTTTTGCTCTTCCGAGTAAGTATTGCAGTCGAAAACGAAGTTCATCCGCTTTCTCCACTCTAAGTAGGCATCAGGGTCTGATCGTCTTGGAAAGGCGGAATTTTCATCTTTATAGCCGGAAGTGGTCATTTGAAGGCCTAGCATCACGCTTGGACCTACTTTGCTTATGCTCATAGTTGTTGTCTGAGTTAGAGTCGCTAGACCATGTGCTAAGCCTTTCCACGGCTGCCTTTGGAGCTTCCATGAGACACTCTAAGCGTCAATGCGTTGGTGCATCAGTTCAAGTTTTTTGGTCATCATGCGTCAATTCGCCTTTGATTGCTTCTGTGAAAAGTTTAGATCAAAGCTTGGGAGCTTGCTCCCCTCGTTAGCCATGGTGGTAAAAAAAAAATAATCAATGGAAGAAGCAAAGTTTATCT
>JAZHGG010000227.1:0-49013 GCA_036785865.1 Coffea canephora | reverse complement strand
CACATTAGTGAAGATAGGCTCGATGCTAACGGCGGTAGGATGAAAACGCGCACGTTAGTGAAGATAGACTCGATGCTAACGGCGGTAGAAATGAAACACGCACGTTAGTGAGATAGACTCGATGCTAACGGCGGTTTAAATGAAACACGCACGTTAGTGAGATAGACTCGATGCTAACGGCGGTTGAAATGAAACACGCACGTTAGTGAGATAGACTCGATGCAAACGGCGGTTGAAATGAAAAACACGCACGTTAGTGAGATAGACTCGATGCTAACAGCGGTTGTAATTGAAACACGCAGCACGTTAGTGAGATAGACTCGATGCTAACGGCGGTAATGTATGAACAGACGCACGCAACGATGAGTATGAGCCACCGATGCTAACGGCGGTTGAAATGAAACACGCACTTAGTGAGATAGACTCGATGCTAACGGCGGTTGTAATGAAAACCACGTAGTGAGATAGACTCGATGCTAACGGCGGTAGAATGAAACATGCACGTTAGTGAGATAGACTCGATGCTAACGGCGGTTAAAATGAAACACGCACGTTAGTGAGATAGACTCGATGCTAACGGCGGTTGAAATGAAAACACGCACGTTAGTGAGATAGACCGATGCTAACGGCGGTTGTAATGAAACACGCACGTTAGTAGATAGACTCGATGCTAACGGCGGTTGAATGAAACACGCACGTTAGTGAGATAACTCGATGCTAACGGCGGTGGGATGAAAACACGCACGTTAGTGAGATAGACTCGATGCTAACGGCGGTAGAATGAAAACACGCACGTTAGTGAGATAGACTCGATGCTAACGGCGGTTGAATAAAAACACGCACATTAGTGAGATAAACTCGATGCTAACGGCGGTCGAATGAAAACGCACACGTTAGTGAGATAAACTCGATGCTAACGGTGGTAGAATCAAATGTGGTTGTCAAGAGTGGGGAATGGAAGGGTGCGCGGCGGGCATTGAAGCTTCGCCCACAAGAAAATCAATTTTGATTTTTTCAAGAAAACAAGATTTTGAACTTGATGTTTGACCTTTGAATTTTTCTGATTGATTTTTTTTTTTTTTTTTTTGAGAGAGAATTTTCCAAAAAAATAATTTGCCCCAAGTGTAGGGCCCTTTTCCCTTCTTTCTTCTCTTTCTTCGGCATCGGCCTTCCACATCACCAGATGCTCCTTCGTCGATTTCAACAATGAATACCTGCACAGGGGCTTACCAAAATATGACATGCACTCAAGTTTTTGTGAGAAAAAAAAAAACAGCGTGATTGATTTGAAAAATGCATTATTTTGATTCTTGGACGAAATCCTCAATTGGACTACAAAAATATTTGCCCCTGTGTGGGTTTATTTTGTGAAATCTTGCAAATAAAATTTTGCCCCAGTGTGGGCTCCCCTTGATTGCAAAAAATTTGTTCAGATGATTTCCCATTTATTTGAACAAAGAGAAACAGCACTTCTAAAATTTAGAGAATAGTCATATATACAATGTGAAGACACTTAACGTCGAGTTTTGAACTCATGCAGAAATTTTCATGATGAATCCCTTAGAATAACACCAAATTCAAGAAGATTTCTTCCTCACTTTTAGCATCGGTGCTTAGGATAACAGGTCACCACTTCTGGTTGACTCATCTTTTCAGAACCAATCAAATGACTTTATTTTTGAAATGACTAAGGAAATGGGAGGTCAGAATTTGTCTCTCTTTTTTTTTGTTTTTGTTTTTTGTTTTTTTTTTGTTTTTGTTTTTGTGCCCAGTCGTATGTAATCCATTTAATGTCACATCTTAGTGAAAGCAAAGAGTTTGTCACCCTCATTTCTTAAGAAAATTGAGTCAACATATGAGCTTTAAGCTTGCAACAAATGGGTAGAAACGATAGCTAAACATGCGAAAATTGGTTATACCCCCCATGATCACAAATGATTGATGGATTTCTTATGAGCATAATACTCATTTTGGATTGTCATGAAGGAATAAGTCAACGATGGACTTTGTTAGCTTGTAATGTGGCTTGAAAACGATAGCTAAAGAATAAAACTTTCAAGGACATAGCAACGAAGATCGCATTTTCTCAAAATTGCCCCTATTTTGAACTCGAAGATTCTGAACTTTGTTCGATCACTCAATAGGGACTTCACCATCGAATCCTTTGTATTTCATTTTTCCTTTTTGCTTTTCCGTTTTCTTTTCTTTGATCTGGTGGGTTTTCCATGGTGAGTAGCGTCAGCCCCCATACTCAAGCAATTCAGAAATACAGCTAAAATTTTCCGGCATCAGAAATTTTCTTGACAGGGCCATTGCAAAGAACAAAAGTCAGGACTTTCGGCTTTTGTAATGGGGTCAGGTGGGGTGTTTAGAAAAGTTGAGGCTTGAAGGCAGATTTTAAAAATGGTTTGAAGAATCTGAGATCGCATTGTTGCGCCAACCCTATTTAGGGTTAAATCAGAATTTGCCCCAGTTTATGCTCAATTGAGGCCTTTTCTTCTTTTGTCTTTTGAATTTGTGGCTTTTCACTTTTCCACTTTTTGAAGTTTTCCTTTTCAACTCAAACTTGCCCCAGTGTGGGGTTTGCGATTCTCAGGGGTTGCCAAACGAAATAATTTATTCTGAAAGCTCAAAAGGGATAATTAGGGATAGAATGTTCGATTGGAAAAGAAGAGGGCCTGACTTTTAATCCGTTCCTTACATTAACCCTGAAAGGAAAATTTTCATTAATGCGAAATTTTTGCATGCACCTGAATTAATTGACTGAGGAAGACGTTCATGATCCGCCGGGCAAAACTCTTCTTTTTCTTTTTTTTTTTTCTCTTTTCTTTCAAAATTGAAGCTCAAGTAGAATCAAATTCCTCCGATTTATGATTCCCTCTTTTTTAATTTTAGCATTTTTGCTTTTTCTCCTTTTGGAAAAATTCTCCAATCTCCTTCCCCAATGTGGGGTGCGATCATATGTGCACTCGAAAAGAACCACCAATTTTTAGCTCAAATGAGGATGCAAGGGATAAATGGTGTTTAGGTTGTAGAAACGACGGCCAAAGTATCATTCTTACACCTCATGACAACCAAAGTAACAAAATGGTCATTGAAAATCCATTCCCCTTTTAAATATTTGAAAATTTTCCAATAGAGGGTAGCGATCATTAAGGCGCTCATTTGAAACGAAGTTATTCTTTCAAAGGCTCAAATGGGAGAGCAAATGATAAAATGTGTATAGGTAGAGAAACGAATGCTCGAAATATCATTCCAAATTTTCAAAACAAACAAGAATAATGCACATTTTTGCTTTCACTTAGATGTGAGTTGAATCTATTTAGACACAACGGCCATTTTCAAGCCAAGGTTGCCCCAATTTGCAATTTATCAATCAATGTGACTGATTTTATTCTGGGCCAATAGAAGTGGGCAAAAAAAATATGAATTGGACAGTGAAAGAGAAAAGGTATCTCATTGGGCCTTTTGAATGACCTCTTTCAATCTTGAGCACTCTTATTGTATAGCTCAGATCACCAATTTAGTGTACACAAGGATTTTAGAAAGCATACACTGGCGAATTTTCAGGCTGGAGGTTGAAAACAAATCCCAATTCAGTTTTTTTCTTAAAATTCATCATGAAATCTCCAATGAGTAAGAATAAAGAATGAAATGTACATAAATATACACAAAACAATAATTGTCCAAAAACTTTATTGCTGAAAAACAATTTGAAACAAAATTTCTCGTTCAATTATGATACAAATGAGAAGAAAATTTATTGTTTCCTTTTCTTTTGGAACAAAATTTAACAAATCAAATAAACAGAATTTCCCTTTGGAAAACAATTACGACATCTCTCAGAGGCTTTAGCGTAGAGCTTCCAGATGGATCATTTATGTTTTAATCGTAGGATCTGCCCGAGAATCAAATAACACTTGTAATCTTCAAACTTTATGGGATTAAAATTAGCATCAGATATAGAAGAATATTTTCGTCTTATTGAAACATTTTTATGAATGCAGGGGAGGGGGAAAACAAAAGAAAAATACTCAGAGTTAGTAGGCAAAACTGCAAAATCGGTATGCATGTCCTATGGGGGAACCCTTTTTGTACCAAGGGTAGGCCTAGCATGAAAATGCAATCCGCTAGAGTAGGCACTATACAATACCTGATGGATCTGATCAATTCATTGAGTGGAAAATAATTTTTGAAGAATTTGGTCAATTGGAGAGACGAAAGACACTTTGTCAAAAAGAGGACCTCGTCCGAAGGGATTGATCACTTTTGATCGATATTTGCAAAAACGCATGGGTTTGACCTTGACGAACTTCCTATCGAAAAGATTGGAATTCCTTGATAAAATTTTCTCAGTGAAGCGCGGGTCAAAATTCCAACTGATCAAATGCCTGGATGCAATGAATGGTTTTCTCAAAACCGACTAGGTTTCCAAATTGAAATTCGTCATTGAAACCCTACTTGGTCAAATGGGTTGAACGAAATTGACAATTTTATTTAAAATCGACCGCATTACCCTAAAAAGGGTATCGGGTCAAATGAATTGAGTGAAATTTAAAAGCTTACTCAAAATTGACCGAATCATTCTAAAAAAGGGATTTGGTCAAATGAAATCGAGAATTTATTCAAAATTGACCGGATCGCCCTAAAAGGGTAAACTGGTCAAATGAATCGGACGAAATTAATGATTTACTCGAAATCGATAAGATCGCCCTAAGAATGGAAAAATTGGTGATTTATTCAGAAAATCGACTAGATTGCCCTAAAAATGGGTGAATTGGCCAAATGAAACGAAATGAAGATTTATTCAAAAATCAACCAGATGACCCTAAGAAGGGTAAATTGGTCAAATGACCCTAAAAAGGGTAAATTGGTCAAATGAATTGACGATTTATTCAAAATCGACCAGGTGACCCTAAAAAGGGTAAATTGGTCAAATGAATGGATGATTTTTCAAAAATTGACCGGATGACCCTAAAAAGGGTAAATTGGTCAAATGACCCTAAAAAGGGTAAATTGGTCAAATGAATTGACGATTTATTCAAAATCGACCAGGTGACCCTAAAAAGGGTAAATTGGTCAAATGAATGGATGATTTTTCAAAAATTGACCGGATGACCCTAAAAAGGGTAAATTGGTCAAATGACCCTAAAAAGGGTAAATTGGTCAAATGAATTGACGATTTATTCAAAATCGACCAGGTGACCCTAAAAAGGGTAAATTGGTCAAATGAATTGAATGAAATTGATTTATTCAAAAATTGACCGAATGACCCTAGAAAGGGTAAATTGGTCAGATGAATTGAATGAAATTGATTTATTCAAAAATTGACCGAATGACCCTAGAAAGGGTAAATTGGTCAGATGAAATTGATTTATTCAAAAATTGACCGAATAACCCTAGAAAGGGTAAATCGGTCAGATGAATTGACGATTTATTCAAAATTGATTATGAATTGTCAAAATGGATCGACTGAATCGGCCGGCCATTGGTGGTTTCAGAAAATTAGTCTATGAGCCTTCTAAAATCACGATTTGGCCTCAATTTATTTATCGTCTCAATAGGAGGAATCATTTGTGAATTTTTTCAAATTAATGTCCTTCACGCAAGGGATTTTTACCAATTTTTGATAAAATGGCCAAAAAGCGATTATTAGATGCTCATATTCCAAAGATCACTCTACGAAAATGATCGGATCCTACCTTACCTTGTGCACTACCCCTTTGGATGGTACAAGAAAGGTGAACGTGCAGGTCTCATTGGATTATATATCCGAGACATGGGGTGGTTTATTTCTAAAATGGGATTCCCTATGTGGCATTCCCTTCTAAGGTAGATGTATGATGCCATTTTATTAAAAAAATGTAAATATGTGACAAATGTGGCCTAAAGGACATGAATAATGCATCGGGGGGAAAAGGTCTAAAAATGAAATGTATTTATTGAAAATCAAGTGTAATAACTGAAATTTAAACATATGAGTCATCTAGTGGGTAAGTCACTAAAAGAGTGCCAAAAGGCCTCTTATTGCTAAGGCCCATGAATGCAATCCAAGAAAACAAAAGAATGGTTAGTGCAATTGATAGTTCACATAACACATTGGGAGCAATTAAGAAATACAAATAAAAACAAGTAAAAGGGGTGGAACCCCTTCCCTCGTGCCTAAGGTGCTTAAAAGAGGGTGAGGCTGACTCTAACCTAGGAAAATGCTAACATGGATGCATGAGGCTGGGCTCGCTAATGCAACTAGACTCGATAAGGCTTCGGCTCCCAACCCTTCAGACCTAAAGGCAAAGGGTCATCACTCCCAAGGCCTTCGATCGGTGGCTCGAGTGATCCCTTAGGTAGCGCTATGGGCGCAGCGCACACCAGCCGCCTACCCAAGGCGATCGATCCTAATCCTACAAGGCGGTGTGGGATAGCGCCCACGAAAAATAAAATAAAATGGAATAACAATAAGTAAACGTGCACGTATGAAGTGTTCCCTATTTTGAGGGAAGGGGTTGAGAACCATGCGAGGCTCTAAAGGTGACACACACCCCCCCCAAATGCAATGCATAGCGCGAAATCATACATAAATAAATCATCCATCCATCCAAACAGTCGTAGGCGAATGTGTGAGGAAGTGAGTTGATATGCGAAATGCAAAAATCCTAAAAAAAAGGAAAAAATGCAATCCTAAACATCCAATGTGATAAATGAAAAGGTTAAAAGAAGAAAAAGGTTGATTAAATCATATCTGCTCGGACTCTCGAAAGTCCCCAGTGGAGTCGCCAACTGTCGCGCCCCATTTTTTGATAAGAAAAATAAATAAATGTGGTTTGGAAAAAATGTATTTTTGTGATTGGAAAATGAATCGTGATTTAAAAGAAAAATGGGTCTAAATGGGGTTTTGAGAATGCGACGATTTGACCCAAAATTATAGTTCAAAAAGGGTTTTTTTATATGAAAAATGGAGTCGCCACTTGGTATAGAGTTAGGGTGTACCAAGTCACCCAAAAAGTGAATTTTTTTAAGGAAAAAAGTAAGAAACCCTTTTGAACGACTCCTAGTCCACGCAAACAAAGAAAAAGGTTCGGGAGTCACATTTGACGAAGGGGAAGGCAAGGATAAAAATCCAAGGCACCCCTTCGACCTAGCCAAGGCTAGTTGCGTGATTTAATCAAAGATTTTCTTGTTTTAACCAAAGAATTTATTACATTTGGATGCACTACATGAATGCAAAAAGAAGGAAAAAATGCAAACCTAAATTCTAAAATGTCTCTTGTAAGGTTTTTGGTCCCAACCACATGAATTGTGGCGGCCAATAAAGGAAAACCTTATAGAGGTCGATTAATGCAAATGATGGCTAAAGTGCCAGTGTGCAAGTGTATAAAAAGGTGCACGTGTGAAATGGTATGAAAAATCCAAGTGTTTGTGTGCAAGTGTATGAAAAGGTGCATGTGTGAAATTGTATGAAAAATCCAAGTGCTTGTGTGCAAATGTGTGAAAATAGAATAATAAATATATAAGGTAAAGTGGAATTTCATTTGTGAGGTGGAAATGAGCACGTGATAGGAAAAATGTAGTGAGAAAGTATGGTTTGAGAAATGTGAAAAAATGTGGTTTAAAAGAGTATGTGGATGATAAAAATGAAAGTATGACCCTAGAGGAATGCAACAAGTTGGGTACGGGGGTTGACTCCTAACTTTTCGACTTCTATTTTCCCTTTGATTAGAAGGCAAAACTAGCGTGCTAAGGCTATCGAGTAGCCACACTCGCTCGTTTCCCTTATCGGAAGGGGACACTCAAGCAAAATGAACCCTATAGCTAGCATGAGATGCAAAACCTAAAGTGATGGGAAAGGGATTCGAGGAACATGCCCAATGATAAAACTAAAGAAAGTTGTATGATATGTGGTGAACAAGCAAATGATGCACTAATGAAAAGAAAGGAAAAAGCCTATTGGGTCTAGCGTTGGACTAGCCCTTTCTATGGATTTCTACTAGCATTGGACTAGTGGAAACGGAACAATGAACCACAACTAGCGTTGGACTAGTGTGGTGACGGGAAAGGGGCCACAACTAGCATTGGACTAGTGTGGTGACGTACATTCATCCATTTCATTCATTCACACTATAAAAAGCGAGTAGACATGCGAATCACTTATAAACACGTAGCACATAACACTTAGCATGCTTGACTAGATGCAAAAACCTAATAAAGCAAGTAACACGTAACACATAGGCATGCAACCAAGCTAATGAACCTATTACATTCACTAACTAAAACAAAAGGGGAAGGGGAAAATGGACCAAATTGCTCGCCAAAGCCCTATCTATTACAAGCCAAGAGGTGTACACATACCCCATTAAAAGAATAACTTAATGAAAACAAAAGTAAATGACATAAGTAAAAGGAATTGAAGAAAGGCTAGGAAAGCAAAGTAGACATGCAATTCACTTAACACGTTGGATCACGTAGGAGAGAGACAAAAGGGATAAAAGAAAGTTATACCTCATCGCAATGGTAAGCAAATGAAGGAAAAATGGCTTCAAAACAATAAAGAGGTCAAGGTACCACTTTAATTAAGAAAAATGCAAAAACAAAGCTCACTTGATCGTAAAGCTCCCAAAGTCATGACTTAAGTGCAATTGACAAAGCATGGTAGCTGATTGAAGCAAAACAATCAATTGGAGTTGAAAAATTGAAGCAATCAAGGACCAAATTGAAGACATTATTCGATTGGTTGGGTCATAGTGAGACAAGGGGAGACTTGAGGGGTCAAAGTGCAATTTCTGAAAGTCATTTACATGCAAGTTCATGCAAAGTAATGTGAAATAGCATTCTGCATCTAAAACAAGCTAGAACTGCCGCATCTTGTTCCATTTTCGATCACCAGATTTAGAGCTAACATTCAATCATCCAAATTTCAAGCTAAACAACACACCATACAATCTTGACATCCTAACAAGCAAAACACAGAATGAGATCATGCGACTTTCTAAAAAAACTTCATGAAGCTTTCTACAACCAGAAAAACTGTTGCAACCTTGCTTCCTCACGCATACTTCAGATCTAACACCAGAGTTTAACCAAAACTTCTAAACCAAACCACCAAAACTCGAACTAAACACTAAGACACATGACCCAGACATTTAAATAAGCAAGGAGCTTAGCAAAATCTAGCATAGCAAATCTGGAAAAATCATTCAACATGGTTCGGCAAAACTGAAGTGCTTTTTCCAGCAAGTGTTTGGGCATAATTCAAATGTTTTAAACCCAATCATGAAACCCATTTTCATTCATTCAACCCCTCTGTCCACATAAGATCAACCCGCAAATGGAATGGCCAAAACTTGGTGGTCAATTGCAGGGAAAAAAAAACAAAGAGAATGCTGCAACTTGAATTTTCAGCAATATCATATCACAAGTTTCCAACAAACTTTCAGACTCAAAGTGCACCAGTAATGACCTACATTCATGCTAACCTTTGACCCAACCCAATCCGAAACAGGCATGCAAATCTGGAAAAAGAACTTTATGCAAAAGGATTCAGCAACAAGTTTGCGGCACAACAAAACTACCAGAGCTGTAATCTTTTCGAATCAAATCAACACCTCATATAACCCCCCTTCCAACGCCAAATCGGTCTGATGCTACACTTATAATGCAAGATTATACCAGCGAAAACGGAAATAAAACAACAAGGAAAGAACCCACAACTTCTGAGAGCAAAAAGAAAGAGCAAAACAATCTGTTTTAAAGACCGAACTTGTATGGCGGAGAAGAATCCAGAGATTACCTCTGGTAAGATGAGCCGGTTCAGATACAAATCAAACCGCTGGTGGAAAACTGCGGGATGCTCTTCTGAGATTGACGGGCTGCCACCTGAAGCTTGAGTCTGGTTTCTGCTCCTTCAGCTGCGTTTTTCCTTCTAATCTGTCTCGGTCGTTCTTCCTATCTTTCTCACTTTGTCCGACAGATATCCTCTCCCCTCTCTCTAATCTCTCAACCGTCAAAAACCTCTCCTTTTCCTTGATCAAAACCCAGCTCTCTAGTTTCTTTTTCCAGTTTTTTCCTCAGCCGACATACTCGCTCTTTTCGTCACCTCCGTCTTCTGATTTTTTCCTTTGCCGTTTTTTCCTCCTCTCTTGCGGCTGCTCTCTTCCCTTTTTTGCCGTCCATCCTCCCCCCTCAAAACCCCTCTTGTTTTTTTTCTTTTGCCGTTCAGCCTGATGAAAAACCTCTCTCCTTGCGGCTGCTTGATCTCCTTCTTTTTATACCAGAAAACATCCTCCTAAACCCTTAAACATTCCCACATATTTGCAGCTTAAGGAGCCGCACAAGTCCTCCTTTGCAAGCTGCAAAAATTGCAGCTTGCCGTGACTAGCACCCTTTTTTTTTTTTTTTAACTTAACCCTTAATAAATACAGAAATGATAAAATATAAATAATAATAATAATAACAAATTGACAAAAACCAGGTAATAATAATAATAATGAAAATAATTTAAAAACTAAAAACAACAAAAATGGCCATTTTTCCATCTTTTTTTTTTGTTTCATTTTTCATTTTTATCATTTTTTCATTTTTTCCAAGAAAACATTGAATTAAAACATATATATATATTTTTTTTTGAATGCTTTTCTTTTCATTTTGAGAAATTCTATGCTAAAAACTTAAAAATAATAAAATTATAAACTAAAAACTAAAAATCGAATAAAACTAACACGACAAAATAAAAAACTAAAAAAAAACTAAAAATAAATAGTAAATGAAATTACACCAAAAATTTGGTGTCTACACTACCTCTAATGATGCTTATTTTGTGCTTAATGGGGGCATGAGAGAAGGAATATATGATTTGTTTCTTGATTTGGTTTGTTTTGGTGAAGTTTTCCATTTTATGATGATTTTTCTGGTTTAATTGGATTATGATGGTGTGGTTGTTGGTGATGATGGGCAATGGACTAAAATGACTCTATTGGGTGTGAAATGTGGATAAATGCAACCAATTTTGGATTTGGTGTGAAAATTGAAAAGTTAGGGTTTTTAAATCCCCAATTCTGTCCGGTTTTGGATCATAGGGTTAGAGGCCGAATTTGACTTTACTCAAAACATGAAAGTTGTAGGTATTGATGTGTTTGAGGTGCCTGCAAAATTTCAGGTCATTTGGTTTAATATAGAATGAGTTATGACGAAATTACTGTAGCTGTTCTGCTTTGGACAGAATGCGAAGACTGCGATAGTAATTGGCTATTTTGACTGGAATTGGTTTGGATTTTGGAGTTGGTATCTTCTGATGAAATGTAGCTGGATGACTTAGCTAACTTATGCCTTTGGAATTTCGGCATTTGGACTTGTATGGACTGAGATATACCGATTACGGTTTTCTGTGTTTTGCAAACCTGTTTTGGTGATTCTGGTTTAGTATTTGGCATTTTCGACCTGGTTAAACTAGGAACTGGATTGAGTGACCCTCTACATTGTTGTAGCCCTGTTTCATAGCTTCGAAACGGTGGGTCTTACACCCCCATCCGATAACCGTAGAGAATTTTACACCATTACCGCATCATAAGGGCGAAACAGTTTTTCCTAATCGAGGCCAAGACTAATGCTAATTTTAATTTCTGGTTTGCTATCAGGTTCAATTATGCATATGAAACCCCATTGGGGTTGTGTTTAGCATTGTTTGGTGACTCGTTCTCGAGTCTCATTGTATGTGTTACATGTTTTAGGGCGTGACGGTGGTTCACGACATTCCCCTGACGGAAGTGCATGACATAGCACTTAATTGCTTTGTGAGTATACTACTCACTTAATTGTTACAATGTGGCTTTGCTATATGTGAAATTGATGCCTTAAAGGCTTACTTGGCTATTGGAATTGATAGAGGTGAGGGTGTACTTGACCGCCCTCACCCCTTGTGATAATATTCATGACTGTGTACTGTTTACTGAAATACTGCAATTGAAATATGAGATATTGAATTTCTTCCATGAAAACTGATTTGGTGTCGTATGGACGAATATCCAACGGCTTTACTGTACTACTGAGCTCAACCCCGTTTGGTAATCAATTGGATCGAGCCGGCGAGGGCTTGGTCGTGATAATTGACGTGCCACGGGGACTGTACTGGGGAACCTTGTGGTATTGAGACCCTTGGTTCCGGTATACTCGAGTATTACCAAAAGCTACTGAATTGGAGTGCGGGCCCGGTTGGGGTATGTTGGGTGGAAGGAATGGAAGTAAAGTGAAGTCTACGGTTTGGTACTTTTAACATTGACGGAGGGTCAATGAGATTGGATCAAGACTATAAGCGAGGAAATGGGCTCTTGAGAGCCATCTGTATCCTTTCACTGAATTGATTTATTTCTTATTTGCATACTTGAAATGAACGGTTATGTTTATGTGAACTTAGCTGCTATTGTGGTAGTTGCTCACTGAGCTTTAGCTCATACCATTCCATTTGTTTTCCTTACAGGAAAATGAACACTTTTGGAAAAGTTGTGATAGTTGGATGCAAGTTGAGCTCATGTATATGTATTTTGAATAGCCCCTTGAGGGTGATAACCCTAAGTGTGTTGTTTCTTCTAATGAATGGCTTGTATTAGCTATTTGTACATGTACGAATTAAAGGGGATGATTTGGTATGCCGTTTGGCTTGTAAATGTTGAAAGGATGTATATATATGTTTGGTTGATGTTTGGATAAGTTTCGGACTGAAACGCTTTTCAAACGGAAAAGAAAAAAATTTGGCGAGGTTGAACAGGGCCGAATCCGGCCAGGAATCCGGCCAGAAACTGGCCGGATTGTAGGCCGGATTGCCCTGTGGAAAATTGGAAATCCGGCCAGACAATCCGGCCGAATCTTGGCCGGATTGCCGACCGGATTGTGAGGGAAATTTGAAAAAATTTGGAGTGCTCTCGACCCAGTATCCGGCCAGATTCCGGCCGGATTCTGACGTGTCTGTTACTGTTCATCTTCGGCTTCATTTTTGTTTTTTTTTATTTTGCGATTTTGACTTGTTTGCGCGCAATAGTATGTTCCGGAACGTAATAGAACGACGTAAACTGATCCGTAGTCCTGGCGAGAGCTGGCCAGGCAGTCCGCTAACCCCTTTGGTTCGCCTTTGGGGAAAGTGGGGCTGTTACAAGTGGTATCAGAGCCACGTCGCGTGGTCTCTGCGCGGAGTGAGACTGGGCCAAGTGGTGTTGTGGTCCTAATTTCATGAATATGTCTAAGTGCTCGTTTGAGCGTAAGTTATGAACCGGGCATGTGATAAGTGTATGAATCATTATTATGGGACTCGAGGAAGTTAGGTATGTATGTCGGGTAGGAATCTTCAATAAGGATGGTTTACTCTTGGGACCGGCCGGCTCGGGATGTGAATTACCTTAGACGAGATTCTTGCGCCCGGATACGAAAGATATGAAGGCCTAGGTTAGACAGGATTTGGTGAACTAGAAAGGCGATTCTATGGAACTTCGTGTGGTTTGTTCGGGTGTAGTTGAGCGTGATCGACCTTGATTAAGATATAAATATATGGACGAAGCCCTAGAAGGGAAAAAGCTTTTCGTGAGTTCTTTTGCACTTGTGACCTAGTTGTTCAAAGTACTTTTGAGGACCCTATTGTTTCATGCAATGACTTCATATGTACTTGACTGACTGTTCCGTATGACTGCTTAACTTGGATATGTGATCTATGTATACGTGTTATGTGTTTAAATGCTCTTCGCAGTAAATGTTTGAGATGCTTATTCTTGTTTCATTGTTCCTGTCTGGTGCTACGGAAGGAAGGGTTAGGTGCCCTTTAACAGTGTATTTATTTGATGATCTAGATTGACTTAGATTGATGGAAGGCACCCGAAGTGGTCGAGGCCGTGGACGCAGGGGTAGACAACCCACACCGATTAGGGGTACGGGGGAAGCCTCTACTGGGCCCAATCCTGAACCACAAGCCGACCCCACTGTTCAAATAGCTGCTGCTATGCAGCAAATGACAAACCTACTCGCACAAGTAGTGCAACAACAGGGTCAGAACCCAAACCCTAATCCCGGAAACCCCGGTAATCATATCGAGAGCGAGGATAGAGCGCTAGAACGTTTTCAAAAGTTTTCTCCGCCAAAGTTCGTTGGGGGACCCGACCCTGATGTTGCTGAGAAATGGCTTGAGAAGATGGTAGACATTTTTGCAGCTCTACATTACCCAGACGAACGGCAGGTCACTTTCGCCGTGTTTCAACTCGAGGGGGCTGCCCGTTCCTGGTGGAACGTAATTAGACAGAAATGGGAGCGGGAGCAGACGTCTAGGACTTGGGTGAACTTCATCCGAGAATTTAATGCCAAGTTTTTCCCTCCTCTAGTCCAGGAGAGGAAGGAGGATGAGTTTATCCGGCTCCGGCAAGGGGCTCAGACTGTGGCGGAATATGAGAGTCAATTTACCCGCCTGTCCAAGTTTGCGCCCGAACTAATCATGACTGAGCAACGACGGGTTAGGCGCTTCATTCAGGGTTTGAACGTGGAGATCCAGAAAGACCTCGCGGCGGCTCAAATTACTACGTTTAGCGAGGCAATGGAAAAAGCCCAACGAGTTGAAAGTGCACGAATGCAGGTCTGAAACTTCCAGGCTAAGAAGCGTGGATTTCCTGGAAGTAGTTCGGAGCAGGGGGATGAAAGTACCCCTCCCAAGTTTGGACGAGGAACGGGAGGAGTGAGGATGCCGGAAATGTCACCAGAGAGGCCGTCAAGAGGAGGCTCAGCTTCTGCAGCACGCGGACCCTGCGGGTATTGCGGAAAATTAAACCACTCGGAGGAAAGGAGGAAAATGCTTGCTCTGTGGGAGTGCCGAACATCAAATTGCTAACTGTCTAGCTCGCCTGCGCGAGCGGCAAGGGACTCTGCCACCAACCACGACCCACCCTGACCAGTCGAAGGGGGACAAGGATGGATCAAAAATGTCCTCTCGGGTGTACTCCTTAGAACAACATCAAGCCTTTGACCCCTTAGAGGACGTGGAAGGTAAGAATTCACTGAACCTGGCCAGTGAAGGGATACCAGTCTATTGGCTAAGTATAGTGCTCAATTTAATCTTGGAGTAGTCAATGATAAGGAATTTCGAGGACGAAATTCTTTTAAGGGGGAGAGAGTGTGAGAACCCGTAAAAACCCTAATATTTTCCTAGGGTTTATTACCCCGTAATTGCTTAATTTTTGCATTTTCGGGCTTAGAAATATTTTCTTAGTGGATTTTATGAGCAATTATAGTTTTAAGATGATTTTTCTAGCATTGGAGAAATTTTAGAAAATTAAGAGTAAATAGTGGACGTGGGACCCACTAGTGCGATAAGTTCGGAAAAATTCGGCCAATAAGGTTAAGTTTCGGATACTGTTTAAAGTTTATCGGGTATTAAGAGATAAGTAGGGTGTGTGAAGTGATTGATGTGAGAGAGAAAAGAATGATAAGGATGCATTTAATAGAGTGACACATGTCACCTTCTTATTGGTTGAACTTTTAAGAAACACTATTCACAATTTTGACTTTTTTGACCAAAGGTTAAATATCCAAAAAATTGCACAAAATTCACCATTTTTCTCCTCCTTATGGCCGGCCCTCTCTAAGCAAGAAGAAAGACAAAACTCTTCAATATTTTAGCCAACTCCAAGCTCAAATCAACTAAACCACTTGCTTAACTTAGTTTTACTCCATAAAATTCTTCCTTCTAGTGCTAGCAAGTTGTTTGGTGAACTTTGTTTGAAGGACTAAGGTGCTCCACATCTTCCTCTCTCTTGGTTCTTGGTAAGTGAAGCTTGAAACACCCTACTACCTCTAATGATGCTTATTTTGTGCTTAATGGGGGCATGAGAGAAGGAATATATGATTTGTTTCTTGATTTGGTTTGTTTTGGTGAAGTTTTCCATTTTATGATGATTTTTCTGGTTTAATTGGATTATGATGGTGTGGTTGTTGGTGATGATGGGCAATGGACTAAAATGACTCTATTGGGTGTGAAATGTGGATAAATGCAACCAATTTTGGATTTGGTGTGAAAATTGAAAAGTTAGGGTTTTTAAATCCCCAATTCTGTCCGGTTTTGGATCATAGGGTTAGATGCCGAATTTGACTTTGGTCAAAACATGAAAGTTGTAGGTATTGATGTGTTTGAGGTGCCTGCAAAATTTCAGGTCATTTGGTTTAATATAGAATGAGTTATGACGAAATTACTGTAGCTGTTCTGCTTTGGACAGAATGCGAAAACTGCGATAGTAATTGACTATTTTGACTGGAATTGGTTTGGATTTTGGAGTTGGTGTCTTCTGATGAAATGTAGCTGGATGACTTAGCTAACTTATGCCTTTGGAATATCTGCATTTGGACTTGTATGGACTGAGATATACCGATTACGGTTTTCTGTGGTTTGCAAACCTGTTTTGGTGATTCTGGTTTAGTATTTGGCATTTTCGACCTGGTTAAACTAGGAACTGGATTGAGTGACCCTCGACATTGTTGTAGCCCTGTTTCATAGCTTCGAAACGGTGGGTCTTACACCCCCATCCGATAACCGTAGAGAATTTTACACCATTACCGCATCATAAGGGCGAAACAGTTTTTCCTAATCGAGGCCAAGACTAATGCTAATTTTAATTTCTGGTTTGCTATCAGGTTCAATTATGCATATGAAACCCCATTGGGGTTGTGTTTAGCATTGTTTGGTGACTCGTTCTCGAGTCTCATTGTATGTGTTACATGTTTTAGGGCGTGACGGTGGTTCACGACATTCCCCTGACGGAAGTGCATGACATAGCACTTAATTGCTTTGTGAGTATACTACTCACTTAATTGTTACAATGTGGCTTTGCTATATGTGAAATTGATGCCTTAAAGGCTTACTTGGCTATTGGAATTGATAGAGGTGAGGGTGTACTTGACCGCCCTCACCCCTTGTGATAATATTCATGACTGTGTACTGTTTACTGAAATACTGCAATTGAAATATGAGATATTGAATTTCTTCCATGAAAACTGATTTGGTGTCGTATGGACGAATATCCAACGGCTTTACTGTACTACTGAGCTCAACCCCGTTTGGTAATCAATTGGATCGAGCCGGCGAGGGCTTGGTCGTGATAATTGACGTGCCACGGGGACTGTACTGGGGAACCTTGTGGTATTGAGACCCTTGGTTCCGGTATACTCGAGTATTACCAAAAGCTACTGAATTGGAGTGCGGGCCCGGTTGGGGTATGTTGGGTGGAAGGAATGGAAGTAAAGTGAAGTCTACGGTTTGGTACTTTTAACATTGACGGAGGGTCAATGAGATTGGATCAAGACTATAAGCGAGGAAATGGGCTCTTGAGAGCCATCTGTATCCTTTCACTGAATTGATTTACTTCTTATTTGCATACTTGAAATGAACGGTTATGTTTATGTGAACTTAGCTGCTATTGTGGTAGTTGCTCACTGAGCTTTAGCTCATACCATTCCATTTGTTTTCCTTACAGGAAAATGAACACTTTTGGAAAAGTTGTGATAGTTGGATGCAAGTTGAGCTCATGTATATGTATTTTGAATAGCCCCTTGAGGGTGATAACCCTAAGTGTGTTGTTTCTTCTAATGAATGGCTTGTATTAGCTATTTGTACATGTACGAATTAAAGGGGATGATTTGGTATGCCGTTTGGCTTGTAAATGTTGAAAGGATGTATATATATGTTTGGTTGATGTTTGGATAAGTTTCGGACTGAAACGCTTTTCAAACGGAAAAGAAAAAAATTTGGCGAGGTTGAACAGGGCCGAATCCGGCCAGGAATCCGGCCAGAAACTGGCCGGATTGTAGGCCGGATTGCCCTGTGGAAAATTGGAAATCCGGCCAGACAATCCGGCCGAATCTTGGCCGGATTGCCGGCCGGATTGTGAGGGAAATTTGAAAAAATTTGGAGTGCTCTCGGCCCAGTATCCGGCCGAGAATCCGGCCGGAAATCCGGCCAGATTCCGGCCGGATTCTGACGTGTCTGTTACTGTTCATCTTCGGCTTCATTTTTGTTTTTTTTTTATTTTGCGATTTTGACTTGTTTGCGCGCAATAGTATGTTCCGGAACGTAATAGAACGACGTAAACTGATCCGTAGTCCTGGCGAGAGCTGGGCAGGCAGTCCGCTAACCCCTTTGGTTCGCCTTTGGGGAAAGTGGGGCTGTTACAAGTGGTATCAGAGCCACGTCGCGTGGTCTCTGCGCGGAGTGAGACTGGGCCAAGTGGTGTTGTGGTCCTAATTTCATGAATATGTCTAAGTGCTCGTTTGAGCGTAAGTTATGAACCGGGCATGTGATAAGTGTATGAATCATTATTATGGGACTCGAGGAAGTTAGGTATGTATGTCGGGTAGGAATCTTCAATAAGGATGGTTTACTCTTGGAACCGGCCGGCTCGGGATGTGAATTACCTTAGACGAGATTCTTGCGCCCGGATACGAAAGATATGAAGGCCTAGGTTAGACAGGATTTGGTGAACTAGAAAGGCGATTCTATGGAACTTCGTGTGGTTTGTTCGGGTGTAGTTGAGCGTGATCGACCTTGATTAAGATATAAATATATGGACGAAGCCCTAGAAGGGAAAAAGCTTTTCGTGAGTTCTTTTGCACTTGTGACCTAGTTGTTCAAAGTACTTTTGAGGACCCTATTGTTTCATGCAATGACTTCATATGTACTTGACTGACTGTTCCGTATGACTGCTTAACTTGGATATGTGATCTATGTATACGTGTTATGTGTTTAAATGCTCTTCGCAGTAAATGTTTGAGATGCTTATTCTTGTTTCATTGTTCCTGTCTGGTGCTACGGAAGGAAGGGTTAGGTGCCCTTTAACAGTGTATTTATTTGATGATCTAGATTGACTTAGATTGATGGAAGGCACCCGAAGTGGTCGAGGCCGTGGACGCAGGGGTAGACAACCCACACCGATTAGGGGTACGGGGGAAGCCTCTACTGGGCCCAATCCTGAACCACAAGCCGACCCCACTGTTCAAATAGCTGCTGCTATGCAGCAAATGACAAACCTACTCGCACAAGTAGTGCAACAACAGGGCCAGAACCCAAACCCTAATCCCGGAAACCCCGGTAATCATATCGAGAGCGAGGATAGAGCGCTAGAACGTTTTCAAAAGTTTTCTCCGCCAAAGTTCGTTGGGGGACCCGACCCTGATGTTGCTGAGAAATGGCTTGAGAAGATGGTAGACATTTTTGCAGCTCTACATTACCCAGACGAACGGCAGGTCACTTTCGCCGTGTTTCAACTCGAGGGGGCTGCCCGTTCCTGGTGGAACGTAATTAGACAGAAATGGGAGCGGGAGCAGACGTCTAGGACTTGGGTGAAATTCATCCGAGAATTTAATGCCAAGTTTTTCCCTCCTCTAGTCCAGGAGAGGAAGGAGGATGAGTTTATTCGGCTCCGGCAAGGGGCTCAGACTGTGGCGGAATATGAGAGTCAATTTACCCGCCTGTCCAAGTTTGCGCTCGAACTAATCATGACTGAGCAACGACGGGTTAGGCGCTTCATTCAGGGTTTGAACGTGGAGATCCAGAAAGACCTCGCGGCGGCTCAAATTACTACGTTTAGCGAGGCAATGGAAAAAGCCCAACGAGTTGAAAGTGCACGAATGCAGGTCCGAAACTTCCAGGCTAAGAAGCGTGGATTTCCTGGAAGTAGTTCGGGGCAGGGGGATGAAAGTACCCCTCCCAAGTTTGGACGAGGAACGGGAGGAGTGAGGATGCCGGAAATGTCACCAGAGAGGCCGTCAAGAGGAGGCTCAGCTTCTGCAGCACGCGGACCCTGCGGGTATTGCGGAAAATTAAACCACTCGGAGGATAACTGCTGGAGGAAAGGAGGAAAATGCTTGCTCTGTGGGAGTGCCGAACATCAAATTGCTAACTGTCTAGCTCGCCTGCGCGAGCGGCAAGGGACTCTGCCACCAACCACGACCCACCCTGACCAGTCGAAGGGGGACAAGGATGGATCAAAAATGTCCTCTCGGGTGTACTCCTTAGAACAACATCAAGCCTTTGACCCCTTAGAGGACGTGGAAGGTAAGAATTCACTGAACCTGGCCAGTGAAGGGATACCAGTCTGTTGGCTAAGTATAGTGCTCAATTTAATCTTGGAGTAGTCAATGATAAGGAATTTCGAGGACGAAATTCTTTTAAGGGGGAGAGAGTGTGAGAACCCGTAAAAACCCTAATATTTTCCTAGGGTTTATTACCCCGTAATTGCTTAATTTTTGCATTTTCGGGCTTAGAAATATTTTCTTAGTGGATTTTATGAGCAATTATAGTTTTAAGATGATTTTTCTAGCATTGGAGAAATTTTAGAAAATTAAGAGTAAATAGTGGACGTGGGACCCACTAGTGCGATAAGTTCGGAAAAATTCGGCCAATAAGGTTAAGTTTCGGATACTGTTAAAAGTTTATCGGGTATTAAGAGATAAGTAGGGTGTGTGAAGTGATTGATGTGAGAGAGAAAAGAATGATAAGGATGCATTTAATAGAGTGACACATGTCACCTTCTTATTGGTTGAACTTTTAAGAAACACTATTCACAATTTTGACTTTTTTGACCAAAGGTTAAATATCCAAAAAATTGCACAAAATTCACCATTTTTCTCCTCCTTATGGCCGGCCCTCTCTAAGCAAGAAGAAAGACAAAACTCTTCAATATTTTAGCCAACTCCAAGCTCAAATCAACTAAACCACTTGCTTAACTTAGTTTTACTCCATAAAATTCTTCCTTCTACTGCTAGCAAGTTGTTTGGTGAACTTTGTTTGAAGGACTAAGGTGCTCCACATCTTCCTCTCTCTTGGTTCTTGGTAAGTGAAGCTTGAAACACCCTACTACCTCTAATGATGCTTATTTTGTGCTTAATGGGGGCATGAGAGAAGGAATATATGATTTGTTTCTTGATTTGGTTTGTTTTGGTGAAGTTTTCCATTTTATGATGATTTTTCTGGTTTAATTGGATTATGATGGTGTGGTTGTTGGTGATGATGGGCAATGGACTAAAATGACTCTATTGGGTGTGAAATGTGGATAAATGCAACCAATTTTGGATTTGGTGTGAAAATTGAAAAGTTAGGGTTTTTAAATCCCCAATTCTGTCCGGTTTTGGATCATAGGGTTAGAGGCCGAATTTGACTTTGCTCAAAACATGAAATTTGTAGGTATTGATGTGTTTGAGGTGCCTGCAAAATTTCAGGTCATTTGGTTTAATATAGAATGAGTTATGACGAAATTACTGTAGCTGTTCTGCTTTGGACAGAATGCGAAAACTGCGATAGTAATTGGCTATTTTGACTGGATTTGGTTTGGATTTTGGAGTTAGTGTCTTCTGATGAAATGTAGCTGGATGACTTAGCTAACTTATGCCTTTGGAATTTCGGCATTTGGACTTGTATGGACTGAGATATACCGATTACAGTTTTCTGTGTTTTGCAAACCTGTTTTGGTGATTCTGGTTTAGTATTTGGCATTTTCGACCTGGTTAAACTAGGAACTGGATTGAGTGACCCTCTACATTGTTGTAGCCCTGTTTCATAGCTTCGAAACGGTGGGTCTTACACCCCCATCCGATAACCGTAGAGAATTTTACACCATTACCGCATCATAAGGGCGAAACAGTTTTTCCTAATCGAGGCCAAGACTAATGCTAATTTTAATTTCTGGTTTGCTATCAGGTTCAATTATGCATATGAAACCCCATTGGGGTTGTGTTTAGCATTGTTTGGTGACTCGTTCTCGAGTCTCATTGTATGTGTTACATGTTTTAGGGCGTGACGGTGGTTCACGACATTCCCCTGACGGAAGTGCATGACATAGCACTTAATTGCTTTGTGAGTATACTACTCACTTAATTGTTACAATGTGGCTTTGCTATATGTGAAATTGATGCCTTAAAGGCTTACTTGGCTATTGGAATTGATAGAGGTGAGGGTGTACTTGACCGCCCTCACACCTTGTGATAATATTCATGACTGTGTACTGTTTACTGAAATACTGCAATTGAAATATGAGATATTGAATTTCTTCCATGAAAACTGATTTGGTGTCGTATGGACGAATATCCAACAGCTTTACTGTACTACTGAGCTCAACCCCGTTTGGTAATCAATTGGATCGAGCCGGCGAGGGTTTGGTCGTGATAATTGACGTGCCACGGGGACTGTACTGGGGAACCTTGTGGTATTGAGACCCTTGGTTCCGGTATACTCGAGTATTACCAAAAGCTACTGAATTGGAGTGCGGGCCCGGTTGGGGTATGTTGGGTGGAAGGAATGGAAGTAAAGTGAAGTCTACGGTTTGGTACTTTTAACATTGACGGAGGGTCAATGAGATTGGATCAAGACTATAAGCGAGGAAATGGGCTCTTGAGAGCCATCTGTATCCTTTCACTGAATTGATTTACTTCTTATTTGCATACTTGAAATGAACGGTTATGTTTATGTGAACTTAGCTGCTATTGTGGTAGTTGCTCACTGAGCTTTAGCTCATACCATTCCATTTGTTTTCCTTACAGGAAAATGAACACTTTTGGAAAAGTTGTGATAGTTGGATGCAAGTTGAGCTCATGTATATGTATTTTGAATAGCCCCTTGAGGGTGATAACCCTAAGTGTGTTGTTTCTTCTAATGAATGGCTTGTATTAGCTATTTGTACATGTACGAATTAAAGGGGATGATTTGGTATGCCGTTTGGCTTGTAAATGTTGAAAGGATGTATATATATGTTTGGTTGATGTTTGGATAAGTTTCGGACTGATACGCTTTTCAAACGGAAAAGAAAAAAATTTGGCGAGGTTGAACAGGGCCGAATCCGGCCAGAAACTGGCCGGATTGTAGGCCGGATTGCCCTGTGGAAAATTGGAAATCCGGCCAGTTGCTCACTGGCAGCAACTGGCCGGTATCCGGCCAGACAATCCGGCCGAATCTTGGCCGGATTGCCGGCCGGATTGTGAGGGAAATTTGAAAAAATTTGGAGTGCTCTCGGCCCAGTATCCAGCCGAGAATCCGGCCGGAAATCCGGCCAGATTCCGGCCGGATTCTGACGTGTCTGTTACTGTTCATCTTCGGCTTCATTTTCGTTTTTTTTTATTTTGCGATTTTGACTTGTTTGCGCGCAATAGTATGTTCCGGAACGTAATAGAACGACGTAAACTGATCCGTAGTCCTGGCGAGAGCTGGGCAGGCAGTCCGCTAACCCCTTTGGTTCGCCTTTGGGGAAAGTGGGGCTGTTACATTAAAACTTATCTTTTTGTCTCTCCAATACAAATATCTTAACACTTTGTAAAATAATATCACTTAATACAAAATTCCAACAAGTTGTCAAAAATATAATGCATTTACCGCACTAGCGGGTCCCACATCTAAAATACGCTCTTAATTTGTCAAAAACTAACCGATACTAGAAAAATCATTTTAAAACTGTCTTTGCACATAAACTTTATGTGGGGAATTTTTCTAATAAAGAAAACGTAGTAAAGGCGGGCGATGAAATAAAATAAACCCTAGAAATTTAGAAAATTTCCGGGTTCTCAAACTAATTTTTTTTTCGGGGCGTCACAAACTCCCCTCCTGAAAAGAATGTCGTCCTCGACATTCCATCTTGTACTAATCAAGTCAAGACATCCCGCAAGAATCACTAATATTTCAAACCAAACCCACAGTCCGGCATCCTAAACTTCAAGCCTAGAATACACTACAGGAATCTGAAGCCTAAGCTCTGATACCAACCGTGACGGCCCCACCTCCCCTTAAGGCGAACCAGAGGGTTGGGCGGGTCGCCTGCCCAGCTCTCGCCGGGACTCAGTCGTTCACCATAGTTCTCAAATGAATTACAAGAATAAACCTCAAATATTACAATATAAATCTCCAATATTTACATGTCATAAGCGAAGCGGAAACAATTCTCAACTATACATAAAATGATTCCAAATCCAAATTATACAAGATATATGCCATCCAGTCACGTGAACAAGTACTACAAGTCATTCCTTCGCCACGAGCCCTGTGGAGGGGAATAAAATATTTTTGGGGTGAGGTAGAAGCTCAGCGAGTAACCATTAAAATCAGTAATTAATCGGTTTCACAATAGTTCATTTCAATGATGTCATAAATCAAATGAACATTTACAATACATTAAAATGGAGTATCAATAATTCAAGGAACATTTACAATGGAAAGCGATAGTAACATTCATTAAAAGGATACTGGCTCACATGGAGCTATTCGTTTGTTCGTTCGTTCCCCTGACATTTCCCCTTATTCCTTCAATCGTTTGCAAATACATTTTTTTGTAAATAGAATCCCTCGTTCATCCTTTTGTTCGTTCATCCCCTTTTCCGGAAGTTGACCGGACTCCACCCATCCGACCATTGGCCGGACTCCACCCATCCGGACGTAGCCGGACTACAAGGTAATACTCCAGTATACCAAATTCACCCAGGGTCACCAAATCGTCCGACCGAATCCGCTTCTGGCTCGAGTCGATCGGTAACAATGGGCAGTGGCCAATTCAGCCAAACGGCTTACATTCATGCGCAACTAGCATTTCAATAATTAAATCCTTGAAAATTGCACAGTTATTTAGGTCGAGTGCGATAAAGTACACACTCGCCTAGAAAGCTCGTTTTGGAAATCATTCAAATCACTTAACACGTCATCAATCAATAATACAAGTCATGAAGTCAAGAAAATATAGCAAATAAGAAACACTCACATGCAAGCACGCATGATATGCAAGAAAACAGTTCAAAAGTAACTTTGGAAACAGTTTAAAGGTAAATAATGCAAGAAAACGGTAACAAAAGTAACTTTGGAAACAGCTCAAAAGTAAATAATGCAGGAAACGGTTCATAAATAACTTCAGAAATAGTTTGAGGTCACTCACCTCCATGGCTCAGAAACCATCCATCATATATCATTGCCTTGCTCAAATCCAAGTCTTAGATCACAAACTCAATGCAAACGAGTCCTTTAAAAGTTCGGACAGCACTTCCCCTAAATTTGCTTACTTTTCCAGCCATCATGGCTTCATTATTTCCTCAGCCAGTCCCAAAGGTACACACACAACAACAAGTTCATCCAATAGCCATTCAGCAAGCTCCAAGTAGTACAAAGACAAGTCAAGCTAGGAAAAAGTCCGGAAATGAAAGTTAAGCTCAAAACCAGAAAAACAGGTTTTGACGTCATTTTGCGGTAATGGTACCAAAGGCACTACGATTATCGGATGAAGGTGCAAGACCCACCGTGATACCATATTACAGAAGGTCACTGAACCCAGTTTCGAGTGTAACCCGGTCAAAAACACAAGAAACTACACCAGAATCACAAAAATAGCTTCACAAAACGTATTCTAGCGGAAACATCATAACTCAGGCTCTCCAAGTCCAAATCCAGAAATTCGAAAACCAGCTGATAGCTAAGAAACAGGGCTAAATTTCATCAGAAGGCCTCAACAACTAATTCGGAAGCAATCCTGACCAGAACAACCAATTACAGGCGCAATTCTTACATTCGGGTAAAACCAGAACAGCAATGGTAATTTCGACTTTTCTCACTCTTCGCTACTCTGATTGACCTGAAATTTTGTAGGCACCTCTAAAATATTATTTCCCTACAACTTTCATGTTTTAATCTAAGGCCAATTCGGCCTCTAACTAGGAGCTAAAAATTCGGGCAGAATGTTCCTTTACAAAACCTAATTTTCTGAAATTTCTTCCAAAACAGAAATTGATCGCAATTGTCCACTTTTTCCACCTTCTAGAATCATTATATACCATTTCCAATCATCATAGATAGCCACACAACCATGCTCATATTAAAACAGAAAAATCCCCAAAAATAATAAAACTTCATCACTTCAACCACAAATCAAGAAATAATCCATAATATTGCATCTCATACCACCACCAATCATGAATTGAACATCATTAGAGGAAGGAGAGGGGTCCTTCACAACTCACCTTAGCAATACAAGAGATAGAGCAACTAGTCACCTTAGCTTTCCAAACAACTCCACAAAACACCTCAAGACCACTTAGCAAAGAGATTTTATGGAATGATTTGGAGTTTTATTGGTTGGATTTGAAGATTGAGCAAGAGATAGAAGGAAGAAATTGAGAGCTTTTCTTTCTTTTCCTTTGAGAGAGAGCTGGCTATGAAGCTTTAGAAATAAGGATGATTTTTGGCAACTTTTTGATTTATTTGGTGAAGTAGTGAATAGTGTAGTCAAAGTCCAAGACTTAATCTTATGGTGACACTTGTCACCTTTAGGTTTAAAACTTATCTTTTTGTCTCTCCAATACAAATATCTTAACACTTTGTAAAATAATATCACTTAATACAAAATTCCAACAAGTTGTCAAAAATATAATGCATTTACCGCACTAGCGGGTCCCACATCTAAAATACGCTCTTAATTTGTCAAAAACTAACCGATACTAGAAAAATCATTTTAAAACTGTCTTTGCTCATAAACTTTATGTGGGGAATTTTTCTAATAAAGAAAACGTAGTAAAGGCGGGCGATGAAATAAAATAAACCCTAGAAATTTAGAAAATTTCCGGGTTCTCAAACTAATTTTTTTTTTCGGGGCGTCACAAACTCCCCTCCTGAAAAGAATGTCGTCCTCGACATTCCATCTTTTACTAATCAAGTCAAGACATCCCGCAAGAATCACTAATATTTCAAACCAAACCCACAGTCCGGCATCCTAAACTTCAAGCCTAGAATACACTACAGGAATCTGAAGCCTAAGCTCTGATACCAACCGTGACGGCCCCACCTCCCCTTAAGGCGAACCAGAGGGTTGGGCGGGTCGCCTGCCCAACTCTCGCCGGGACTCAGTCGTTCACCATAGTCCTCAAATGAATTACAAGAATAAACCTCAAATATTACAATATAAATCTCCAATATTTACATGTCATAAGCGAAGCGGAAACAATTCTCAACTATACATAAAATGATTCCAAATCCAAATTATACAAGATATATGCCATCCAGTCACGTGAACAAGTACTACAAGTCATTCCTTCGCCACGAGCCCTGTGGAGGGGAATAAAATATTTTTGGAGTGAGCTAGAAGCTCAGCGAGTAACCATTAAAATCAGTAATTAATCGGTTTCACAATAGTTCATTTCAATGATGTCATAAATCAAATGAACATTTACAATACATTAAAATGGAGTATCAATAATTCAAGGAACATTTACAATGGAAAGCGATAGTAACATTCATTAAAAGGATACGGGCTCACATGGAGCTATTCGTTTGTTCGTTCGTTCCCCTGACATTTCCCCTTATTCCTTCAATCGTTTGAAAATACATTTTTTGTAAGTAGAATCCCTCGTTCATCCTTTTGTTCGTTCATCCCCTTTTCCGGACGTTGACCGGACTCCACCCATCCGGACGTAGCCGGACTACAAGGTAATACTCGAGTATACCAAATTCACCCAGGGTCACCAAATCGTCCGACCGAGTCCGCTTCTGGCTCGAGTCGATCGGTAACAAAGGGCAGTGGCCAATTCAGCCAAACGGCTTACATTCATGCGCAACTAGCATTTCAATAATTAAATCCTTGAAAATTGCACAGTTATTTAGGTCGAGTGCGATAAAGTACACACTCGCCAAGAAAGCTCGTTTTGGAAATCATTCAAAGCACTTAACACGTCATCAATCAATAATACAAGTCATGAAATCAAGAAAATATAGCAAATAAGAAACACTCACATGCAAGCACGCATGATATGCAAGAAAACAGTTCAAAAGTAACTTTGGAAACAGTTTAAAGGTAAATAATGCAAGAAAACGGTACAAAAGTAACTTTGGAAACAGCTCAAAAGTAAATAATGCAGGAAACGGTTCATAAATAACTTCAGAAATAGTTTGAGGTCACTCACCTCCATGGCTCAGAAACCATCCATCATATATCGTTGCCTTGCTCAAATCCAAGTTTTAGATCACAAACTCAATGCAAACGAGTCCTTTAAAAGTTCGGACAGCACTTCCCCTAAATTTGCTTACTTTTCCAGCCATCATGGCTTCATTATTTCCTCAGCCAGTCCCAAAGGTACACACACAACAACAAGTTCATCCAATAGCCATTCAGCAAGCTCCAAGTAGTACAAAGACAAGTCAAGCTAGGAAAAAGTCCGGAAATGAAAGTTAAGCTCAAAACCAGAAAAACAGGTTTTGACGTCATTTTGCGGTAATGGTACCAAAGGCACTACGATTATCGGATGAAGGTGCAAGACCCACCGTGATACCATATTACAGAAGGTCACTGAACCCAGTTTCGAGTGTAACCAGGTCAAAAACACAAGAAACTACACCAGAATCACAAAAACAGCTTCACAAAACGTATTCTAACGGAAACATCATAACTCAGGCTCTCCAAGTCCAAATCCAGAAATTCGAAAACCAGCTGATAGCTAAGAAACAGGGCTAAATTTCATCAGAAGGCCTCAACAACTAATTCGGAAGCAATCCTGACCAGAACAACCAATTACAGGCGCAATTCTTACATTCGGGTAAAACCAGAACAGCAATGGTAATTTCGACTTTTCTCACTCTTCGCTACTCTGATTGACCTGAAATTTTGTAGGCACCTCTAAAATATTATTCCCTACAACTTTCATGTTTTAATCTAAGGCCAATTCGGCCTCTAACTAGGAGCTAAAAATTCGGGCAGAATGTTCCTTTACAAAATCTAATTTTCTGAAATTTCTTCCAAAACAGAAATTGATCGCAATTGTCCACTTTTTCCACCTTCTAGAATCATTATATACCATTTCCAATCATCATAGATAGCCACACAACCATGCTCATATTAAAACAGAAAAATCCCCAAAAATAATAAAACTTCATCACTTCAACCACAAATCAAGAAATAATCCATAATATTGCATCTCATACCACCACCAATCATGAATTGAACATCATTAGAGGAAGGAGAGGGGTCCTTCACAACTCACCTTAGCAATACAAGAGATAGAGCAACTAGTCACCTTAGCTTTCCAAACAACTCCACAAAACACCTCAAGACCACTTAGCAAAGAGATTTTATGGAATGATTTGGAGTTTTATTGGTTGGATTTGAAGATTGAGCAAGAGATAGAAGGAAGAAATTGAGAGCTTTTCTTTCTTTTCCTTTGAGAGAGAGCTGGCTATGAAGCTTTAGAAATAAGGATGATTTTTGGCAATTTTTTGATTTATTTGGTAAAGTAGTGAATAGTGCAGTCAAAGTCCAAGACTTAATCTTATGGTGACACTTGTCACCTTTAGGTTTGAATGTGAGAACCCGTAAAAACCCTAATATTTTCCTAGGGTTTATTACCCCGTAATTGCTTTATTTTTGCATTTTCGGGTTTAGAAATATTTTCTTAGTGGATTTTATGAGCAATTATAGTTTTAAGATGATTTTTCTAGCATTGGAGAAATTTTAGAAAATTAAGAGTAAATAGTGGACGTGGGACCCACTAGTGCGATAAGTTCGGAAAAATTCGGCCAATAAGGTTAAGTTTCGGATACTGTTAAAAGTTTATCGGGTATTAAGAGATAAGTAGGGTGTGTGAAGTGATTGATGTGAGAGAGAAAAGAATGATAAGGATGCATTTAATAGAGTGACACATGTCACCTTCTTATTGGTTGAACTTTTAAGAAACACTATTCACAATTTTGACTTTTTTGACCAAAGGTTAAATATCCAAAAAATTGCACAAAATTCACCATTTTTCTCCTCCTTATGGCCGGCCCTCTCTAAGCAAGAAGAAAGACAAAACTCTTCAATATTTTAGCCAACTCCAAGCTCAAATCAACTAAACCACTTGCTTAACTTAGTTTTACTCCATAAAATTCTTCCTTCTAGTGCTAGCAAGTTGTTTGGTGAACTTTGTTTGAAGGACTAAGGTGCTCCACATCTTCCTCTCTCTTGGTTCTTGGTAAATGAAGCTTGAAACACCCTACTACCTCTAATAATGCTTATTTTGTGCTTAATGGGGGCATGAGAGAAGGAATATATGATTTGTTTCTTGATTTGGTTTGTTTTGGTGAAGTTTTCCATTTTATGATGATTTTTCTGGTTTAATTGGATTATGATGGTGTGGTTGTTGGTGATGATGGGCAATGGACTAAAATGACTCTATTGGGTGTGAAATGTGGATAAATGCAACCAATTTTGGATTTGGTGTGAAAATTGAAAAGTTAGGGTTTTTAAATCCCCAATTCTGTCCCGTTTTGGATCATAGGGTTAGAGGCCAAATTTGACTTTGCTCAAAACATGAAAGTTGTAGGTATTGATGTGTTTGAGGTGCCTGCAAAATTTCAAGTCATTTGGTTTAATATAGAATGAGTTATGACGAAATTACTGTAGCTGTTCTGCTTTGGACAGAATGCGAAGACTGCGATAGTAATTGGCTATTTTGACTGGAATTGGTTTGGATTTTGGAGTTGGTATCTTCTGATGAAATGTAGCTGGATGACTTAGCTAACTTATGCCTTTGGAATTTCGGCATTTGGACTTGTATGGACTGAGATATACCGATTACAGTTTTCTGTGTTTTGCAAACCTGTTTTGGTGATTCTGGTTTAGTATTTGGCATTTTCGACCTGGTTTAAACTAGGAACTGGATTGAGTGACCCTCTACATTGTTGTAGCCCTGTTTCATAGCTTCGAAACGGTGGGTCTTACACCCCCATCCGATAACCGTAGAGAATTTTACACCATTACCGCATCATAAGGGCGAAACAGTTTTTCCTAATCGAGGCCAAGACTAATGCTAATTTTAATTTCTGGTTTGCTATCAGGTTCAATTATGCATATGAAACCCCATTGGGGTTGTGTTTAGCATTGTTTGGTGACTCGTTCTCGAGTCTCATTGTATGTGTTACATGTTTTAGGGCGTGACGGTGGTTCACGACATTCCCCTGACGGAAGTGCATGACATAGCACTTAATTGCTTTGTGAGTATACTACTCACTTAATTGTTACAATGTGGCTTTGCTATATGTGAAATTGATGCCTTAAAGGCTTACTTGGCTATTGGAATTGATAGAGGTGAGGGTGTACTTGACCGCCCTCACCCCTTGTGATAATATTCATGACTGTGTACTGTTTACTGAAATACTGCAATTGAAATATGAGATATTGAATTTCTTCCATGAAAACTGATTTGGTGTCGTATGGACGAATATCCAACGGCTTTACTGTACTACTGAGCTCAACCCCGTTTGGTAATCAATTGGATCGAGCCGGCGAGGGCTTGGTCGTGATAATTGACGTGCCACGGGGACTGTACTGGGGAACCTTGTGGTATTGAGACCCTTGGTTCCGGTATACTCGAGTATTACCAAAAGCTACTGAATTGGAGTGCGGGCCCGGTTGGGGTATGTTGGGTGGAAGGAATGGAAGTAAAGTGAAGTCTACGGTTTGGTACTTTTAACATTGACGGAGGGTCAATGAGATTGGATCAAGACTATAAGCGAGGAAATGGGCTCTTGAGAGCCATCTGTATCCTTTCACTGAATTGATTTACTTCTTATTTGCATACTTGAAATGAACGGTTATGTTTATGTGAACTTAGCTGCTATTGTGGTAGTTGCTCACTGAGCTTTAGCTCATACCATTCCATTTGTTTTCCTTACAGGAAAATGAACACTTTTGGAAAAGTTGTGATAGTTGGATGCAAGTTGAGCTCATGTATATGTATTTTGAATAGCCCCTTGAGGGTGATAACCCTAAGTGTGTTGTTTCTTCTAATGAATGGCTTGTATTAGCTATTTGTACATGTACGAATTAAAGGGGATGATTTGGTATGCCGTTTGGCTTGTAAATGTTGAAAGGATGTATATATATGTTTGGTTGATGTTTGGATAAGTTTCGGACTGAAACGCTTTTCAAACGGAAAAGAAAAAAATTTGGCGAGGTTGAACAGGGCCGAATCCGGCCAGGAATCCGGCCAGAAACTGGCCGGATTGTAGGCCGGATTGCCCTGTGGAAAATTGGAAATCCGGCCAGACAATCCGGCCGAATCTTGGCCGGATTGCCGGCCGGATTGTGAGGGAAATTTGAAAAAATTTGGAGTGCTCTCGGCCCAGTATCCGGCCGAGAATCCGGCCGGAAATCCGGCCAGATTCCGGCCGGATTCTGACGTGTCTGTTACTGTTCATCTTCGGCTTCATTTTTGTTTTTTTTTTATTTTGCAATTTTGACTTGTTTGCGCGCAATAGTATGTTCCGGAACGTAATAGAACGACGTAAACTGATCCGTAGTCCTGGCGAGAGCTGGGCAGGCAGTCCGCTAACCCCTTTGGTTCGCCTTTGGGGAAAGTGGGGCTGTTACAAGTGGTATCAGAGCCACGTCGCGTGGTCTCTGCGCGGAGTGAGACTGGGCCAAGTGGTGTTGTGGTCCTAATTTCATGAATATGTCTAAGTGCTCGTTTGAGCGTAAGTTATGAACCGGGCATGTGATAAGTGTATGAATCATTATTATGGGACTCGAGGAAGTTAGGTATGTATGTCGGGTAGGAATCTTCAATAAGGATGGTTTACTCTTGGGACCGGCCGGCTCGGGATGTGAATTACCTTAGACGAGATTCTTGCGTCCGGATACGAAAGATATGAAGGCCTAGGTAGACAGGATTTGGTGAACTAGAAAGGCGATTCTATGGAACTTCGTGTGGTTTGTTCGGGTGTAGTTGAGCGTGATCGACCTTGATTAAGATATAAATATATGGACGAAGCCCTAGAAGGGAAAAAGCTTTTCGTGAGTTCTTTTGCACTTGTGACCTAGTTGTTCAAAGTACTTTTGAGGACCCTATTGTTTCATGCAATGACTTCATATGTACTTGACTGACTGTTCCGTATGACTGCTTAACTTGGATATGTGATCTATGTATACGTGTTATGTGTTTAAATGCTCTTCGCAGTAAATGTTTGAGATGCTTATTCTTGTTTCATTGTTCCTGTCTGGTGCTACGGAAGGAAGGGTTAGGTGCCCTTTAACAGTGTATTTATTTGATGATCTAGATTGACTTAGATTGATGGAAGGCACCCGAAGTGGTCGAGGCCGTGGACGCAGGGGTAGACAACCCACACCGATTAGGGGTACGGGGGAAGCCTCTACTGGGCCCAATCCTGAACCACAAGCCGACCCCACTGTTCAAATAGCTGCTGCTATGCAGCAAATGACAAACCTACTCGCACAAGTAGTGCAACAACAGGGTCAGAACCCAAACCCTAATCCCGGAAACCCCGGTAATCATATCGAGAGCGAGGATAGAGCGCTAGAACGTTTTCAAAAGTTTTCTCCGCCAAAGTTCGTTGGGGGACCCGACCCTGATGTTGCTGAGAAATGGCTTGAGAAGATGGTAGACATTTTTGCAGCTCTACATTACCCAGACGAACGGCAGGTCACTTTCGCCGTGTTTCAACTCGAGGGGGCTGCCCGTTCCTGGTGGAACGTAATTAGACAGAAATGGGAGCGGGAGCAGACGTCTAGGACTTGGGTGAACTTCATCCGAGAATTTAATGCCAAGTTTTTCCCTCCTCTAGTCCAGGAGAGGAAGGAGGATGAGTTTATCCGGCTCCGGCAAGGGGCTCAGACTGTGGCGGAATATGAGAGTCAATTTACCCGCCTGTCCAAGTTTGCGCCCGAACTAATCATGACTGAGCAACAACGGGTTAGGCGCTTCATTCAGGGTTTGAACGTGGAGATCCAGAAAGACCTCGCGGCGGCTCAAATTACTACGTTTAGCGAGGCAATGGAAAAAGCCCAACGAGTTGAAAGTGCACGAATGCAGGTCCGAAACTTCCAGGCTAAGAAGCGTGGATTTCCTGGAAGTAGTTCGGGCAGGGGGATGAAAGTACCCCTCCCAAGTTTGGACGAGGAACGGGAGGAGTGAGGATGCCGGAAATGTCACCAGAGAGGCCGTCAAGAGGAGGCTCAGCTTCTGCAGCACGCGGACCCTGCGGGTATTGCGGAAAATTAAACCACTCGGAGGATAACTGCTGGAGGAAAGGAGGAAAATGCTTGCTCTGTGGGAGTGCCGAACATCAAATTGCTAACTGTCTAGCTCGCCTGCGCGAGCGGCAAGGGACTCTGCCACCAACCACGACCCACCCTGACCAGTCGAAGGGGGACAAGGATGGATCAAAACTGTCCTCTCGGGTGTACTCCTTAGAACAACATCAAGCCTTTGACCCCTTAGAGGACGTGGAAGGTAAGAATTCACTGAACCTGGCCAGTGAAGGGATACCAGTCTGTTGGCTAAGTATAGTGCTCAATTTAATCTTGGAGTAGTCAATGATAAGGAATTTCGAGGACGAAATTCTTTTAAGGGGGAGAGAGTGTGAGAACCCGTAAAAACCCTAATATTTTCCTAGGGTTTATTACCCCGTAATTGCTTAATTTTGCATTTTCGGGCTTAGAAATATTTTCTTAGTGGATTTTATGAGCAATTATAGTTTTAAGATGATTTTTCTAGCATTGGAGAAATTTTAGAAAATTAAGAGTAAATAGTGGACGTGGGACCCACTAGTGCGATAAGTTCGGAAAAATTCGGCCAATAAGGTTAAGTTTCGGATACTGTTAAAAGTTTATCGGGTATTAAGAGATAAGTAGGGTGTGTGAAGTGATTGATGTGAGAGAGAAAAGAATGATAAGGATGCATTTAATAGAGTGACACATGTCACCTTCTTATTGGTTGAACTTTTAAGAAACACTATTCACAATTTTGACTTTTTTGACCAAAGGTTAAATATCCAAAAAATTGCACAAAATTCACCATTTTTCTCCTCCTTATGGCCGGCCCTCTCTAAGCAAGAAGAAAGACAAAACTCTTCAATATTTTAGCCAACTCCAAGCTCAAATCAACTAAACCACTTGCTTAACTTAGTTTTACTCCATAAAATTCTTCCTTCTAGTGCTAGCAAGTTGTTTGGTGAACTTTGTTTGAAGGACTAAGGTGCTCCACATCTTCCTCTCTCTTGGTTCTTGGTAAATGAAGCTTGAAACACCCTACTACCTCTAATAATGCTTATTTTGTGCTTAATGGGGGCATGAGAGAAGGAATATATGATTTGTTTCTTGATTTGGTTTGTTTTGGTGAAGTTTTCCATTTTATGATGATTTTTCTGGTTTAATTGGATTATGATGGTGTGGTTGTTGGTGATGATGGGCAATGGACTAAAATGACTCTATTGGGTGTGAAATGTGGATAAATGCAACCAATTTTGGATTTGGTGTGAAAATTGAAAAGTTAGGGTTTTTAAATCCCCAATTCTGTCCCGTTTTGGATCATAGGGTTAGAGGCCGAATTTGACTTTGCTCAAAACATGAAAGTTGTAGGTATTGATGTGTTTGAGGTGCCTGCAAAATTTCAAGTCATTTGGTTTAATATAGAATGAGTTATGACGAAATTACTGTAGCTGTTCTGCTTTGGACAGAATGCGAAGACTGCGATAGTAATTGGCTATTTTGACTGGAATTGGTTTGGATTTTGGAGTTGGTATCTTCTGATGAAATGTAGCTGGATGACTTAGCTAACTTATGCCTTTGGAATTTCGGCATTTGGACTTGTATGGACTGAGATATACCGATTACAGTTTTCTGTGTTTTGCAAACCTGTTTTGGTGATTCTGGTTTAGTATTTGGCATTTTCGACCTGGTTAAACTAGGAACTGGATTGAGTGACCCTCTACATTGTTGTAGCCCTGTTTCATAGCTTCGAAACGGTGGGTCTTACACCCCCATCCGATAACCGTAGAGAATTTTACACCATTACCGCATCATAAGGGCGAAACAGTTTTTCCTAATCGAGGCCAAGACTAATGCTAATTTTAATTTCTGGTTTGCTATCAGGTTCAATTATGCATATGAAACCCCATTGGGGTTGTGTTTAGCATTGTTTGGTGACTCGTTCTCGAGTCTCATTGTATGTGTTACATGTTTTAGGGCGTGACGGTGGTTCACGACATTCCCCTGACGGAAGTGCATGACATAGCACTTAATTGCTTTGTGAGTATACTACTCACTTAATTGTTACAATGTGGCTTTGCTATATGTGAAATTGATGCCTTAAAGGCTTACTTGGCTATTGGAATTGATAGAGGTGAGGGTGTACTTGACCGCCCTCACCCCTTGTGATAATATTCATGACTGTGTACTGTTTACTGAAATACTGCAATTGAAATATGAGATATTGAATTTCTTCCATGAAAACTGATTTGGTGTCGTATGGACGAATATCCAACGGCTTTACTGTACTACTGAGCTCAACCCCGTTTGGTAATCAATTGGATCGAGCCGGCGAGGGCTTGGTCGTGATAATTGACGTGCCACGGGGACTGTACTGGGGAACCTTGTGGTATTGAGACCCTTGGTTCCGGTATACTCGAGTATCACCAAAAGCTACTGAATTGGAGTGCGGGCCCGGTTGGGGTATGTTGGGTGGAAGGAATGGAAGTAAAGTGAAGTCTACGGTTTGGTACTTTTAACATTGACGGAGGGTCAATGAGATTGGATCAAGACTATAAGCGAGGAAATGGGCTCTTGAGAGCCATCTGTATCCTTTCACTGAATTGATTTACTTCTTATTTGCATACTTGAAATGAACGGTTATGTTTATGTGAACTTAGCTGCTATTGTGGTAGTTGCTCACTGAGCTTTAGCTCATACCATTCCATTTGTTTTCCTTACAGGAAAATGAACACTTTTGGAAAAGTTGTGATAGTTGGATGCAAGTTGAGCTCATGTATATGTATTTTGAATAGCCCCTTGAGGGTGATAACCCTAAGTGTGTTGTTTCTTCTAATGAATGGCTTGTATTAGCTATTTGTACATGTACGAATTAAAGGGGATGATTTGGTATGCCGTTTGGCTTGTAAATGTTGAAAGGATGTATATATATGTTTGGTTGATGTTTGGATAAGTTTCGGACTGAAACGCTTTTCAAACGGAAAAGAAAAAAATTTGGCGAGGTTGAACAGGGCCGAATCCGGCCAGGAATCCGGCCAGAAACTGGCCGGATTGTAGGCCGGATTGCCCTGTGGAAAATTGGAAATCCGGCCAGTTGCTCACTGGCCGGTATCCGGCCAGACAATCCGGCCGAATCTTGGCCGGATTGCCGGCCGGATTGTGAGGGAAATTTGAAAAAATTAGGAGTGCTCTCGGCCCAGTATCCGGCCGAGAATCCGGCTGGAAATCCGGCCAGATTCCGGCCGGATTCTGACGTATCTGTTACTGTTCATCTTCGGCTTCATTTTCGTTTTTTTTTATTTTGCGATTTTGACTTGTTTGCGCGCAATAGTATGTTCCGGAACGTAATAGAACGACGTAAACTGATCCGTAGTCCTGGCGAGAGCTGGGCAGGCAGTCCGCTAACCCCTTTGGTTCGCCTTTGGGGAAAGTGGGGCTGTTACATTAAAACTTATCTTTTTGTCTCTCCAATACAAATATCTTAACACTTTGTAAAATAATATCACTTAATACAAAATTCTAACAAGTTGTCAAAAATATAATGCATTTACCGCACTAGCGGGTCCCACATCTAAAATACGCTCTTAATTTGTCAAAAACTAACCGATACTAGAAAAATCATTTTAAAACTGTCTTTGCACATAAACTTTATGTGGGGAATTTTTCTAATAAAGAAAACGTAGTAAAGGCGGGCGATGAAATAAAATAAACCCTAGAAATTTAGAAAATTTCCGGGTTCTCAAACTAATTTTTTTTTCGGGGCGTCACAAACTCCCCTCCTGAAAAGAATGTCATCCTCGACATTCCATCTTGTACTAATCAAGTCAAGACATCCCGCAAGAATCACTAATATTTCAAACCAAACCCACAGTCCGGCATCCTAAACTTCAAGCCTAGAATACACTACAGGAATCTGAAACCTAAGCTCTGATACCAACCGTGACGGCCCCACCTCCCCTTAAGGCGAACCAGAGGGTTGGGCGGGTCGCCTGCCCAGCTCTCGCCGGGACTCAGTCGTTCACCATAGTCCTCAAATGAATTACAAGAATAAACCTCAAATATTACAATATAAATCTCCAATATTTACATGTCATAAGCGAAGCGGAAACAATTCTCAACTATACATAAAATGATTCCAAATCCAAATTATACAAGATATATGCCATCCAGTCACGTGAACAAGTACTACAAGTCATTCCTTCGCCACGAGCCCTGTGGAGGGGAATAAAATATTTTTGGGGTGAGGTAGAAGCTCAGCGAGTAACCATTAAAATCAGTAATTAATCGGTTTCACAATAGTTCATTTCAATGATGTCATAAATCAAATGAACATTTACAATACATTAAAATGGAGTATCAATAATTCAAGGAACATTTACAATGGAAAGCGATAGTAACATTCATTAAAAGGATACTGGCTCACATGGAACTATTCGTTTGTTCGTTCGTTCCCCTGACATTTCCCCTTATTCCTTCAATCGTTTGCAAATACATTTTTTTGTAAATAGAATCCCTCGTTCATCCTTTTGTTCGTTCATCCCCTTTTCCGGAAGTTGACCGGACTCCACCCATCCGACCATTGGCCGGACTCCACCCATCCGGACGTAGCCGGACTACAAGGTAATACTCCAGTATACCAAATTCACCCAGGGTCACCAAATCGTCCGACCGAATCCGCTTCTGGCTCGAGTCGATCGGTAACAATGGGCAGTGGCCAATTCAGCCAAACGGCTTACATTCATGCGCAACTAGCATTTCAATAATTAAATCCTTGAAAATTGCACAGTTATTTAGGTCGAGTGCGATAAAGTACACACTCGCCTAGAAAGCTCGTTTTGGAAATCATTCAAATCACTTAACACGTCATCAATCAATAATACAAGTCATGAAGACAAGAAAATATAGCAAATAAGAAACACTCACATGCAAGCACGCATGATATGCAAGAAAATAGTTCAAAAGTAACTTTGGAAACAGTTTAAAGGTAAATAATGCAAGAAAACGGTAACAAAAGTAACTTTGGAAACAGCTCAAAAGTAAATAATGCAGGAAACGGTTCATAAATAACTTCAGAAATAGTTTGAGGTCACTCACCTCCATGGCTCAGAAACCATCCATCATATATCATTGCCTTGCTCAAATCCAAGTCTTAGATCACAAACTCAATGCAAACGTGTCCTTTAAAAGTTCGGACAGCACTTCCCCTAAATTTGCTTACTTTTCCAGCCATCATGGCTTCATTATTTCCTCAGCCAGTCCCAAAGGTACACACACAACAACAAGTTCATCCAATAGCCATTCAGCAAGCTCCAAGTAGTACAAAGACAAGTCAAGCTAGGAAAAAGTCCGGAAATGAAAGTTAACCTCAAAACCAGAAAAACAGGTTTTGACGTCATTTTGCGGTAATGGTACCAAAGGCACTACGATTATCGGATGAAGGTGCAAGACCCACCGCGATACCATATTACAGAAGGTCACTGAACCCAGTTTCGAGTGTAACCAGGTCAAAAACTCTAGAAACTACACCAGAATCACAAAAACAGCTTCACAAAACGTATTCTAGCGGAAACATCATAACTCAGGCTCTCCAAGTCCAAATCCAGAAATTCGAAAACCAACTGATAGCTAAGAAATAAGGCTAAATTTCATCAGAAGGCCTCAACAACTAATTCGGAAGCAATCCTGACCAGAACAACCAATTACAGGCGCAATTCTTACATTCGGGTAAAACCAGAACAGCAATGGTAATTTCGACTTTTCTCACTCTTCGCTACTCCGATTGACCTGAAATTTTGTAGGCACCTCTAAAATATTATTCCCTACAACTTTCATGTTTTAAGCCAAGGCCAATTCGGCCTCTAACTAGGAGCTAACAATTCGGGCAGAATGTTCCTTCACAAAACCTAATTTTCTGAAATTTCTTCCAAAACAGAAATTGATCGCAATTGTCCACTTTTCCCACCTTCTAGAATCATTATATACCATTTCCAATCATCATAGATAGCCACACAACCATGCTTATATTAAAACAGAAAAATCCCCAAAAATAATAAAACTTCATCACTTCAACCACATATCAAGAAATAATCCATAATATTGCATCTCATACCACCACCAATCATGAATTGAACATCATTAGAGGAAGGAGAGGGGTCCTTCACAACTCACCTTAGCAATACAAGAGATAGAGCAACTAGTCACCTTAGCTTTCCAAACAACTCCACAAAACACCTCAAGACCACTTAGCAAAGAGATTTTATGGAATGATTTGGAGTTTTATTGGTTGGATTTGAAGATTGAGCAAGAGATAGAAGGAAGAAATTGAGAGCTTTTCTTTCTTTTCCTTTGAGAGAGAGCTGGCTATGAAGCTTTAGAAATAAGGATGATTTTTGGCAATTTTTTGATTTATTTGGTAAAGTAGTGAATAGTGTAGTCAAAGTCCAAGACTTAATCTTATGGTGACACTTGTCACCTTTAGGTTTAAAACTTATCTTTTTGTCTCTCCAATACAAATATCTTAACACTTTGTAAAATAATATCACTTAATACAAAATTCCAACAAGTTGTCAAAAATATAATGCATTTACCGCACTAGCGGGTCCCACATCTAAAATACGCTCTTAATTTGTCAAAAACTAACCGATACTAGAAAAATCATTTTAAAACTGTCTTTGCACATAAACTTTATGTGGGGAATTTTTCTAATAAAGAAAACGTAGTAAAGGCGGGCGATGAAATAAAATAAACCCTAGAAATTTAGAAAATTTCCGGGTTTTCAAACTAATTTTTTTTTTCGGGGCGTCACAAACTCCCCTTCTTAAAAGAATGTCGTCCTCGACATTCCATCTTGTACTAATCAAGTCAAGACATCCCGCAAGAATCGCTAATATTTCAAACCAAACCCACAGTCCGACATCCTAAACTTCAAGCCTAGAATACACTACAGGAATCTGAAGCCTAAGCTCTGATACCAACCGTGACGGCCCCACCTCCCCTTAAGGCGAACCAGAGGGTTGGGCGGGTCGCCTGCCCAGCTCTCGCCGGGACTCAGTCGTTCACCATAGTCCTCAAATGAATTACAAGAATAAACCTCAAATATTACAATATAAATCTCCAATATTTACATGTCATAAGCGAAGCGGAAACAATTCTCAACTATACATAAAATGATTCCAAATCCAAATTATACAAGATATATGCCATCCAGTCACGTGAACAAGTACTACAAGTCATTCCTTCGCCACGAGCCCTGTGGAGGGGAATAAAATATTTTTGGGGTGAGGTAGAAGCTCAGCGAGTAACCATTAAAATCAGAAATTAATCGGTTTCACAATAGTTCATTTCAATGATGTCATAAATCAAATAAACATTTACAATACATTAAAATGGAGTATCAATAATTCAAGGAACATTTACAATGGAAAGCGATAGTAACATTCATTAAAAGGATACGGGCTCACATGGAGATATTCGTTTGTTCGTTCGTTCCCCTGACATTTCCCCTTATTCCTTCAATCGTTTGCAAATACATTTTTTTGTAAGTAGAATCCCTCGTTCATCCTTTTGTTCGTTCATCCCTTTTTCCGGACGTTGACCGGACTCCACCCATCTGGACGTAGCCGGACTACAAGGTAATACTCGAGTATACCAAATTCACCCAGGGTCACCATATCGCCCGACCGAGTCCGCTTCTGGCTCGAGTCGATCGGTAACAAAGGGCAGTGGCCAATTCAGCCAAATGGCTTACATTCATGCGCAACTAGCATTTCAATAATTAAATCCTTGAAAATTGCACAGTTATTTAGGTCGAGTGCGATAAAGTACACACTCGCCTAGAAAGCTCGTTTTGGAAATCATTCAAAGCACTTAACACGTCATCAATCAATAATACAAGTCATGAAGTCAAGAAAATATAGCAAATAAGAAACACTCACATGCAAGCACGCAGGATATGCAAGAAAACAGTTCAAAAGTTACTATGTAAACAGTTTAAAGGTAAATAATGCAAGAAAAAGGTACAAAAATAACTTTGGAAACAGCTCAAAAGTAAATAATGCAGGAAACGGTTCATAAATAACTTCAGAAATAGTTTGAGGTCACTCACCTCCATGGCTTAGAAACCATCCATCATATATCATTGCCTTGCTCAAATCCAAGTCTTAGATCACAAACTCAATGCAAACGAGTCCTTTAAAAGTTCGGACAGCACTTCCCCTAAATTTGCTTACTTTTCCAGCCATCATGGCTTCATTATTTCCTCAGCCAGTCCCAAAGGTACACACACAACAACAAGTTCATCCAATAGCCATTCAGCAAGCTCCAAGTAGTACAAAGACAAGTCAAGCTAGGAAAAGTCCGGAAATGAAAGTTAAGCTCAAAACCAGAAAAACAGGTTTTGACGTCATTTTGCGGTAATGGTACCAAAGGCACTACGATTATCGGATGAAGGTGCAAGACCCACCGTGATACCATATTACAGAAGGTCACTGAACCCAGTTTCGAGTGTAACCAGGTCAAAAACACATGAAACTACACCAGAATCACAAAAATAGCTTCACAAAACGTATTCTAGCGGAAACATCATAACTCAGGCTCTCCAAGTCCAAATCCAGAAATTCGAAAACCAGCTGATAGCTAAGAAACAGGGATAAATTTCATCAGAAGGCCTCAACAACTAATTCGGAAGCAATCCTGACCAGAACAACCAATTACAGGCGCAATTCTTACATTCGGGTAAAACCAGAACAGCAATGGTAATTTTAACTTTTCTCACTCTTCGCTACTCTGATTGACCTGAAATTTTGTAGACACCTCTAAAATATTATTCCCTACAACTTTCATGTTTTAAGCCAAGGCCAATTCGGCCTTTAACTAGGAGCTAAAAATTCGGGCAGAATGTTCCTTCACAAAACCTAATTTTCTGAAATTTCTTCCAAAACAGAAATTGATCGCAATTGTCCACTTTTTCCACCTTCTAGAATAATTATATACCATTTTCAATCATCATAGATAGCCACACAACCATGCTTATATTAAAACAGAAAAATCCCCAAAAATAATAAAACTTCATCACTTCAACCACAAATCAAGAAATAATCCATAATATTGCATCTCATACCACCACCAATCATGAATTGAACATCATTAGAGGAAGGAGAGGGGTTCTTCACAACTCACCTTAGCAATACAAGAGATAGAGCAACTAGTCACTTTAGCTTTCCAAACAAATCCACAAAACGCCTCTAGACCACTTAGCAAAGAGATTTTATGGAATGATTTGGAGTTTTATTGGTTGGATTTGAAGATTGAGCAAGAGATAGAAGGAAGAAATTGAGAGCTTTTCTTTCTTTTCCTTTGAGAGAGAGCTGGCTATGAAGCTTTAGAAATAAGGATGATTTTTGGCAATTTTTTGATTTATTTGGTAAAGTAGTGAATAGTGTAGTCAAAGTCCAAAACTTAATCTTATGGTGACACTTGTCACCTTTAGGTTTAAAACTTATCTTTTTGTCTCTCCAATACAAATATCTTAATACTTTGTAAAATAATATCACTTAATACAAAATTCCAACAAGTTGTCAAAAATATAATGTATTTACCGCACTAGCGGGTCCCACATCTAAAATACGCTCTTAATTTGTCAAAAACTAACCGATACTAGAAAAATCATTTTAAAACTGTCTTTGCTCATAAACTTTATGTGGGGAATTTTTCTAATAAAGAAAACGTAGTAAAGGCGGGCGATGAAATAAAATAAACCCTAGAAATTTAGAAAATTTTCGGGTTCTCAAACCAATTTTTTTTTCGGGGCGTCACAAACTCCCCTCCTTAAAAGAATGTCGTCCTCGACATTCCATCTTGTACTAATCAAGTCAAGACATCCCTCAAGAATCACTAATATTTCAAACCAAACCCACAGTCCGGCATCCTAAACTTCAAGCCTAGAATACACTACAGGAATCTGAAGCCTAAGCTCTGATACCAACTGTGACGGCCCCACCTCCCCTTAAGGCGAACCAGAGGGTTGGGCGGGTCACCTGCCCAGCTCTCGCCGGGACTCAGTCGTTCACCATAGTCCTCAAATGAATTACAAGAATAAACCTCAAATATTACAATATAAATCTCCAATATTTACATGTCATAAGCGAAGCGGAAACAATTCTCAACTATACATAAAATGATTCCAAATCCAAATTATACAAGATATATGCCATCCAATCACGTGAACAAGTACTACAAGTCATTCCTTCGCCACGAGCCCTGTGGAGGGGAATAAAATATTTTTGGAGTGAGGTAGAAGCTCAGCGAGTAACCATTAAAATCAGTAATTAATCGGTTTCACAATAGTTCATTTCAATGATGTCATAAATCAAATGAACATTTACAATACATTAAAATGGAGTATCAATAATTCAAGGAACATTTACAATGGAAAGCGATAGTAACATTCATTAAAAGGATACGGGCTCACATGGTGCTATTTGTTTGTTCGTTCGTTCCCCTGACATTTCCCCTTATTCCTTCAATCGTTTGAAAATACATTTTTTTGTAAGTAGAATCCCTCGTTCATCCTTTTGTTCGTTCATCCCCTTTTCGGACGTTGACCGGACTCCACCCATCCGACCATTGGCCGGACTCCACCCATCCGGACGTAGCCGGACTACAAGGTAATACTCGAGTATACCAAATTCACCCAGGGTCACCATATCGCCCGACCGAGTCCGCTTCTGACTCGAGTCGATCGGTAACAAAGGGCAGTGGCCAATTCAGCCAAACGGCTTACATTCATGCGCAACTAGCATTTCAATAATGAAATCCTTGAAAATTGCACAGTTATTTAGGTCGAGTGCGATAAAGTACACACTCGCCTAGAAAGCTCGTTTTGGAAATCATTCAAAGCACTTAACACGTCATCAATCAATAATACAAGTCATGAAGTCAAGAAAATATAGCAAATAAGGAACACTCACATGCAAGCACGCATGATATGCAAGAAAACAGTTCAAAAGTAACTTTGGAAACAGTTTAAAGGTAAATAATGCAAGAAAACGGTACAAAAGTAACTTTGGAAACAGCTCAAAAGTAAATAATGCAGGAAACGGTTCATAAATAACTTCAGAAATAGTTTGAGGTCACTCACCTCCATGGCTCAGAAACCATCCATCATATATCATTGCCTTGCTCAAATCCAAGTCTTAGATCACAAATTCAATGCAAACAAGTCCTTTAAAAGTTCGGACAGCACTTCCCCTAAATTTGCTTACTTTTCCAGCCATCATGGCTTCAATATTTCCTCAGCCAGTCCCAAAGGTACACACACAACAACAAGTTCATCCAATAGCCATTCAGCAAGCTCCAAGTAGTACAAAGACAAGTCAAGCTAGGAAAAAGTCCGGAAATGAAAGTTAAGCTCAAAACCAGAAAAATAGGTTTTGACGTCATTTTACGATAATGGTACCAAAGGCAATACGATTATCGGATGATGGTGCAAGACCCACCATTTCGAAGCTAAGAGATAGGGATACAATATTACAGAAGGTCACTGAACCCAGTTTCGATTGTAACCAGGTCAAAAACACAAGAAACTACACCAGAATCACAAAAATAGCTTCACAAAATGTATTCTAGCGGAAACATCATAACTCAGGCTCTCCAAGTCCAAATCCAGAAATTCGAAAACCAGCTGATAGCTAAGAAACAGGGCTAAATTTCATCAGAAGGCCTCACCAACTAATTCGGAAGCAATCCTGACCAAAACAACCAATTATAGGCGCAATTCTTACATTCAGGTAAAACCAGAACAGCAATGGTAATTTCGAATTTTCTCACTCTACGCTACTCCAATTGACATGAAATTTTGTAGGCCCCTATAAAATGTCATTCCCTACAACTTTCATGTTTTAAGCCAAGGCCAATTCGGCCTCTAACTAGGAGCTAAAAATTCGGGCAGAATGTTCCTTCACGAAACCTAATTTTCTGAAATTTCTTCCAAAACAGAAATTGATCGCAATTGTCCAATTTTTCCACCTTCTAGAATCATTATATACCATTTCCAATCATCATAGATAGCCACACAACCATGCTTATATTAAAACAGAAAAATCCCCAAAAATAATAAAACTTCATCACTTCAACCACAAATCAAGAAATAATCCATAATATTGCATCTCATACCACCACCAATCATGAATTGAACATCATTAGAGGAAGGAGAGGGGTCCTTCATAACTCACCTTAGCAATACAAGAGATAGAGCAACTAGTCACCTTAGCTTTCCAAACAACTCCACAAAACACCTCAAGACCACTTAGCAAAGAGATTTTATGGAATGATTTGGAGTTTTATTGGTTGGATTTGAAGATTGAGCAAGAAATAGAAGGAAGAAATTGAGAGCTTTTCTTTCTTTTCCTTTGAGAGAGAGCTGGCTATGAAGCTTTAGAAATAAGGATGATTTTTGGCAATTTTTTGATTTATTTGGTAAAGTAGTGAATAGTGTAGTCAAAGTCCAAGACTTAATCTTATGGTGACACTTGTCACCTTTAGGTTTAAAACTTATCTTTTTGTCTCTCCAATACAAATATCTTAAAACTTTGTAAAATAATATCACTTAATACAAAATTCCAACAAGTTGTCAAAAATATAATGCATCTACCGCACTAGCGGGTCCCACATCTAAAATACACTCTTAATTTGTCAAAAACTAACCGACACTAGAAAAATCATTTTAAAACTGTCTTTGCTCATAAACTTTATGTGGGGAATTTTTCTAATAAAGAAAATGTAGAAAAGACGGGCGATGAAATAAAAAAAACCCTAGAAATTTAGAAAATTTCCGGGTTCTCAAACTCATTTTTTTTTCGGGGCGTCACAAACACCCCTCCTTAAAAGAATGTCGTTCTCGACATTCCATCTTGTACTAATCAAGTCAAGACATCCCGCAATAACCACTAATATTTCAAACCAAACCCACAATCCGGCATCCTAAACTTCAAGCCTAGAATACACTACAGGAATCTGAAGCCTAAGCTCTGATACCAACTGTGACGGCCCCACCTCCCCTTAAGGCGAACCAGAGGGTTGGGCGGGTCACCTGCCCAGCTCTCGCCGGGACTCAGTCGTTCACCATAGTCCTCAAATGAATTACAAGAATAAACCTCAAATATTACAATATAAATCTCCAATATTTACATGTCATAAGCGAAGCGGAAACAATTCTCAACTATACATAAAATGATTCCAAATCCAAATTATACAAGATATATGCCATCCAGTCACGTGAACAAGTACTACAAGTCCTTCCTTCGCCACGAGCCCTGTGGAGGGAAATAAAATATTTTTGAGATGGGTTAGAAGCTCAGCGAGTAACCATTAAAATCAGTAATTAAATCGGTTTCACAATAGTTCATTTCAATGATGTCATAAATCAAATGAACATTTACAATACATTAAAATGGAGTATCAATAATTCAAGGAACATTTACAATGGAAAGCGATAGTAACATTCATTAAAAGGATACGGGCTCACATGGAGCTATTCGTTTGTTCGTTCGTTCCCCTGACATTTCCCCTTATTCCTCCAATCGTTTGAAATACATTTTTTTGTAAGTAGAATCCCTCGTTCATCCTTTTGTTCGTTCATCCCCTTTTCCGGACGTTGACCGGACTCCACCCATCCGACCATTGGCCGGACTCCACCCATCCGGACGTAGCCGGACTACAAGGTAATACTCGAGTATACCAAATTCACCCAGGGTCACCATATCGCCCGACCGAGTCCGCTTCTGGCTCGAGTCGATCGGTAACAAAGGGCAGTGGCCAATTCAGCCAAACGGCTTACATTCATGCGCAACTAGCATTTCAATAATTAAATCCTTGAAAATTGCACAGTTATTTAGGTCGAGTGCGATAAAGTACACACTCGCCAAGAAAGCTCGTTTTGAAAATCATTCAAAGCACTTAACACGTTATCAATCAATAATACAAGTCATGAAGTCAAGAAAATATAGCAAATAAGGAACACTCACATGCAAGCACGCATGATATGCAAGAAAACAGTTCAAAAGTAACTTTGGAAACAGTTTAAAGGTAAATAATGCAAGAAAACGGTACAAAAGTAACTTTGGAAACAGCTCAAAAGTAAATAACGCAGGAAACGGTTCATAAATAACTTCAGAAATAGTTTGAGGTCACTCACCTCCATGGCTCAGAAACCATCCATCATATATCATTGCCTTGCTCAAATCCAAGTCTTAGATCACAAATTCAATGCAAACAAGTCCTTTAAAAGTTCGGACAGCACTTCCCCTAAATTTGCTTACTTTTCCAGCCATCATGGCTTCAATATTTCCTCAGCCAGTCCCAAAGGTACACACACAACAACAAATTCATCCAATAGCCATTCAGCAAGCTCCAAGTAGTACAAAGACAAGTCAAGCTAGGAAAAGTCCGGAAATTGAAAGTTAAGCTAAAAACCAGAAAAACAGGTTTTGACGTCATTTTACGATAATGGTACCAAAGGCAATACGATTATCGGATGACGGTGCAACACCCACCATTTTGAAGCTAAGAGATAGGGATACAATATTGCAGAAGGTCACTGAACCCAGTTTCGAGTGTAACCAGGTCAAAAACACAAGAAACTACACCAGAATCACAAAAATAGCTTCACAAAATGTATTCTAGCGGAAACATCATAACTCAGGCTCTCCAAGTCCAAATCCAGAAATTCCAAAAACCAGCTGATAGCTAAGAAACAGGGCTAAATTTCATCAGAAGGCCTCAACAACTAATTCGGAAGCATCCTGACCAAACAACCAATTATAGGCGCAATTCTTACATTCAGGTAAAACCAGAACAGCAATGGAATTTCGAATTTTCTCACTCTACGCTACTCCATTGACATGAAATTTGTAGGCCCCTATAAAATGTCATTCCCTACAACTTTCATGTTTTAAGCCAAGGCCAATTCGGCCTCTAACTAGGAGCTAAAAATTCGGGCAGAATGTTCCTTCACAAAACCTAATT
>JAZHGG010001511.1:0-22900 GCA_036785865.1 Coffea canephora | reverse complement strand
AAAACCTAATACAAAAGCAAAAAAAGAAATAAAGAACTTGGTCCGGGAAATGGGAATAAATTACAAATATGAATATAAATTAAGAGATGAACATAAAATAATTATACTTCTCACCTCATCATCAACAAAAATCATTTCCTGCAAAGTTCAGATTTCTTTTTCCAACATAATGCTCGATATTAAATTTCGTCATAGTAAAACCGAATGTCACATTTTCATCTGGCTCAGGAGCTGATAAAACGGTTCTCTTTGATTGACATGATACCTAAAAATATGAGGGGGAAAAACTCAGAATAGGTAGATTAGTAAAATGAATGTGAAAATACAAGTAGTAAAGTTTTAAGTATAATATAATACGTAAAAGGGTAATTGAGAAAGTAAACTAATGGTAAATAAAAAAAAACACAGAGGAAAAAAAACAAGAATAGAGGTCGCAGATGTGGCATATGTTTTTCCTAATATCTACACAGAAATCGGAGAATTTCTGCTTTCCTTTCACCTCCTCCCTCCTACCCAATTCCCCTCTATAGTCTCTCTCTCTCTCGTGGGGTTTTTTTTTGGGCAAATCGTACTATACTATTTGTGTATGCTGTATGGATGAATTTATATTGCTTGGTTGTTGGAGGAAATGTAAAGGGTTTCACCAAGTTTGAGAGAGAGTATCTGTATTGCAGGTACTATAATACCTCTGTTGCTCTTCTTGTTTATTTTCTTCTCTTTCTGTGTCTAAGGGTGTTGGAATCTGGTGTAGAACTTAGTAAAGATGCGATATTTATACAGATGTAATGTTGTTTCTATGTCATGTGTATTAAAATTTTCAGTTTTGTGATTAATTCGTTGTTTGCTTCCTACGATTTTAAGATTGTATTTTAAGTTTTGTTGGGGTTTTCGGTTTGGTTTGTAGCTGTTATGATGGTGTAAATGATTCGTAGTGGTATTCTCAGTTGGTGTTAATGATTAATAGTTATTTCAGTTTTAGATTTTGTGTAGCTGGCGTTCAGTTGTTAATTTTCATTATGATGTAAGGGTTGTATGAATTACAAGCCTAATTCTGGAAACTGGAAAGGTTGAACCCGCATCAGGTTAGGAGCAGTACAAAATAGGAAAATGGGTAGCCCACGACATTTAAGGTAACTCTTCCAGCATCGCAGCTTTTTCTCTAGGAATGAGAAACTTGCACGTGGCCCCCAAACTTGCAAGTGAAGTAAAGTTATGTTTTTTCTTCAATGCGTGGAAGTTTTTTCTCATGAAGTACGGCACAAATCTCATCTTAATGCTTGAAAACATAGAAGGACATTTATTGATTCATGACAATAGTAATAAACATCTGAGTGTATAATGACCAAGGCCTTATAGGATTATATGATATCAAGATATTGGGTTTTTTACAATAATAATCATATTTGGGTAAATCTGATTGTTACACAGGGATAATTCATATATTACACATCACATAGGCCCAAATTTCTGAAAGCAATGGATTTTTTTGGTGAGAAATTTACTGATATGAATAAATATTAGAAATTAGGAACTGCATAGCTTGAAAACATTTGAATGATTATAGATTGAATTAATAGTTAAAAGATTGGACAATGCGAATTATTTATTATTTACGAAAGCATAAATAGTTGCAAAGGTGAGAAGGAAACCATTAAGTGTTGAGGGCTTCAAGTCATATTGGTATTTAGGGTGTGGATATAGGATGATAGGGTGTATATTGAGTCTCCCTATCAATTTACTCCAAACTCTCTGTTATTCTATTTTCTCATATTTTGAAACAGCTTTGAAATCCTTTGGATTTGAACTAAATTGGCTGTTTTTTGCCACGTATTCCTATGTGCGTGTCCTTATTTGAAGCCCACCTTAGTTTAACTGCAAGCTTACAGAAGCAAATGAGATGTGGAAGTGTAGTCCTTGAAAAGGTCTCAATCTGTCTGTTGAATTTTGGTGTTGCATGGAATTTCAGTTTGAGCTACAATTTGTAAATTTTGTTGGTTTTTGGCTGGAACTATTCTTGTTTTTTTTTATTTGCTTACTTTAAAAGGGGAATTGAAGCTGTAAGGGTACATGTGATGGTTCACGAATATATACTATTTGTTTTCGTTTCCATGGCAATTTCATGTTTAAATTGGAAAAGATCTTGCAGATATTGTGTTGGTGTGGGTCAGTTTTCTGCCCAGAGTGCTTGTGACTTGCTTAAGCACGTATGCCATTTTCCCACTTTAATTTAACCAATGGATCCTTCTCTGCTTGCCTCGCCTTGGGACCTTCCACCTCATGTTACTGTAGTTTCATTTTAATTCCAATACAACCACAACAATAAACACATATGAGTGCATAATATGTCAAAACAATCTGAGCAATAAAACAACTTTAAATAGCCAAAAGGCACCTGGCAACCAACCAAGAAATTATAGAAGGGCTACATGTCTAATAAGGATCGAGCTGTTTCAAGCACATGAAGAGCATAGAAACACAAAATTCTTGTTGGAGGGTCTTAAGCCAACTTTGTCCCTTCTGTTTCCACTAATCCTTTTCTTAATTTGATTTATTAGTAAGAACAATTACCGAGTAAAACCAAAAAATGTTTATGTTGATTTGATCCGGAGATGCATCGGTAAATTTACTTTGATCTGATTTAAATAAGAGTAAAACCAATGAACTTCTGTCATTCCAAAGTACTTGAAAGAAATAAAAATAGTTACCAATTGCCATTTGCTTATTGACTTGAAATATACTGCTCCAGTAGGCTTGGGTTTTTTCACAGCCGCAAGCATTATGATTTATTAATAGTGTTAATGCTAAGTTATCTATTACATCTGGTCAAGAAATTTCTTGAATAAAGCAAAAGTAGATTGCGTTGGTTAAATCTCTCTGTACTTTAGTAATACATTAAGAATCTCTGTCCCATCTAAACATAATGACTACATATTTAACATCACATGGCTGACTTACACTAAGGAAATTAGAGACAAAATTAGTATGCAAAAAATAACCAGCAGCAGTTGAGGTGATAATGCCCTTATTAACTGTGGCTTAGGCGCTTTATGCTATTGTTGTTGACTGTTTTAATCTCCAATATTTCATGATGTTTTTCAATCTGATATGGTATGTAGTTACATGCATTATAGGGCTACTTGCCTCTCGATAAGCCTTTCAAAGGTATTTGTTATGCTGGATGGTTCCTTGGAAGGCATTCAAATGATATTTATTGCCCAGTGCATGAGTTACAGCTCACACCTGCCATATTTAAGCCAATTTTAATCCTTTTAGTTGTTAGATATAAAGATTGTGAATTTGGTATGTAGTTATAGCTGGTAACCTAATATTTTTTTTGACGTTAATAATGGTTGTTTGATAATTAGGTGTTGCAGATTGACCTGCGAGCATGCTCAGTTTTTTGAATGTTCTTGCGTTCAAAGTGAGGTGCCAAAATTAAACCCTCCCTTAGATTGACTCTAGACATGGAAACTTGAGTTATGAAGGTGTGGGGAGTTGAGGTAAGCTCAGCTTTATGAAAAGGAAATTTCACTTGACTAATCCTTGGAAGCCTGCAATCGGCAAACATATTATATTTTGGGGATTTCGATTCATGAATAAATGCCTAAAGTGATGATCAGACAAGTTTACTTTTATTTGGTTAACTGAAAGCTCAATACTTAGTGATAGAAATTGGGTTGGACTATTGCTTCATTTGTTTATACCTGTAACTGTTTGCATTCTTTTGGCTGCAAAATCTTTTTGTGTTTGTTGTTTGGGAAGATTTGTAATAGGATGGCAGGGCTTTGTTAATTCATAAACAGGCTGTAAGCTTTACTAAATTCGCGACAATGGCAATTAGAAATCATTTTACAGTCACTAATATATTATCCTAAAATATGTTGAATTTGAAACCCCAACAACAACTAATTGGAACTTTCCTTTTTGTTTTAGAATGAGGATTGTGATTGTTGTTTTCATATCACAATTTTATTAGTGTTTAGTACATAACAGGGTTGAGTTATTAACTACAGAATTTGGAATAAAATATTGGGAGACCCTACTTTATGAGATGGGAGCGTCTAATATTGGGGCCCATGAGTTTTTTTTCCCTTCAACCTTGCTTTTCTTTTTTCCTGCAATTGTCTAGGTTGGCTTAATATTAGTGGTATACAATTTTATGTTTATGTGGTTTAGCTTTTCATGCATTATTAAGGCACACAAGTTAAGACTGAACAGAACAGCAAGAAAGTGCAGTGTATGGTTTAAATTTGACCAGTTGCATATCAGCTCCCTTGTTTTCCTAGTTATCAGTACTATTTCGAACATTCCCTTTAAATCCATTAGGCCCCATATTAGATCACGACTCACTCTTATCATGTGTTTTGATGTGACATAAATGGCTTCCAAGATAAATGTGTCTTAAAAAGTCCAAAGTCGAAGATAAGAGCACTTGTACCTTGGGACAGAGTCTCTGAGAGTGCATGCTCTTTGTCTATATATATGTCAAAAGGCTATGATTTTACTGTCAGATAACCAAATATGCAAAGAATCTTGAATAATGTAGTCTGGAGTTTAGGTTTGGAAAAGTTGACTGGGCAAGGAAACCATGATGAAACAGTTTTGTGTATAAAATCAAATTGAAAAATGAATGCCAGTCTGGGTATTTGTTCATTCTTTTAAACGTTGGTGGCTTTCTGATGGATGGATATTGGCCATTGTCTAGTCATTGCTGTTGCAGTTATAGGCTATTAGTGTATCAAATATCATAGGATCTGAAAGTATTCTTTGTAATCCTAAACCAGATGTTGTAGTATTTAGTTAAGAAAACAACACATCTGGTAAAAATGCAATGGACTTCATAAATGAAAGATGTTCGATAAATGGGCAACTGAAATTCTGCCATCTTTTGTACTTTTACTATAGTGATGGATAGTATTTGAGGTGGTTGGTCGTGAGTGTGGAAATACATAAGCTGATTCTGCAAGAAGACTACTTGGTACATCCAGGATTTCGTCTTGTAGAAATGGTAATCCTGCTCAAGTGGAAATCATCATATTAGAAGTGTTGCTGTATAACAACAATTCATTAAGATGTAAGGAATTATATCAGAATGAGAAATATGAATACTAAACATTAGCATTATCAAGTATATTTGAGTATGGAATTATATTCTTGTTCTGCGTACCTGTTCTCTCCTACATTTGTATGCGTCTGCAAAACAAATCATAGGTTTGCATAAAAGTCATAGTTTATTGAGTAGTTCAAAAAGATATGAAGCAAAGGATACGAAAGTCCAAGATAATAGTATATTCATTTTACCTCTGATATTGGAGTACTTCTTTGTAGACAATATTTTTGGTAAAGGTAGCACATGTCTGTGTGGGACAAGCTGGCGTCACCAAAATCTTTGTGTTTGCCATTGACGTTCCTCTTGATAGAGCCACGTACAATTGACCATGTGAAAAAATGGGTTGTGGCAAATAAATGCCGACATGGGGAATGGTCTGGCCTTGTGATTTTTTGATGCTCATTGCAAAGCATAGTCGTATAGGATATTGTTTCCTCTTGAACTTGAATGGATAGCCTTCATTCTCTGCTGGAGAAAGAGGTATGCGGGGCAAAAGAACATGAACCCCTTTATGTTGGCCTGCTGTAATCTCTGCATGGATGACATTATGTTGAAAATGTCTGCATACCATTCTTGTCCCGTTGCATAAACCATTTGATGGATCTAGATTTCTTAAGAGCATAATTGGTGCATTTTCCTTCAATTCTAACTTATGTGGTGGCAAACCATTCGGGTTCGAAGAATTGAGAAATTCCTCTTGATAGTAATTTTTGGCATCATCCTCAGCTGCATCAAAACTAAGAAAAGTGTGTTTCGTACCTGGAAACTGATCAATTAACTTGTTATTCAACATGTCTACCGTATCATTCTTTGCTGCCAATATCGCTCTTTCTGCAATGTACTGAACGGAATGTGCATTTTCTTGTAGACATGGAAAGATTTTATTGATCAAGCATTGTTCTGGTATGTCTTCTTTGTCATACTTGAGCAATAATTGACCTGGGATTCGTATCATGTCATCCTTGCTGGTGTGCTCATCTCCATTTCCAACCTGTAGGAGAAAGTCAGAAAAATAAGGATCCCCTTCAGCTCGCATGTTTCTTGTCAGCGTCAATATTTCCATTTTTTTCCACAATTCTGACTTCACAAGGCTGGCTTCTATAGTCTCTTCTTTAGTTGCTTTTGGTACAACTGGTAGGACTTGTTGGAAGTCTCCCCCAAAAACAACCACTTTTCCTCCAAAATCCAGATTGGTTTCCATTACGTGCTGCATTATTCTGTTTAGAGTTTCTATTGCAGAACGCTTTGCCATTGGGGCCTCATCCCAAATAATTAAATCTGCTTTACGCAACAACTTTGCTGTACCACTTTGCACTGTTACATTGCAAAAGCTAGCTTCATTTGCATTAATTGGAATCTTGAACTGCGAATGTGCAGTCCTTCCTCCAGGCAATAATGCTACAGCTACGCCTGAGGTTGCTGTTGCTAGTGCAATCATTTTTCTCCCTCTTAAGTGTGCTAATAGAGCACGATAGAGAAATGTCTTCCCTGTTCCTCCAGGGCCATCCACAAAGAACATGCCACTTTCTTTTGAATTTATTTTCTGCAATATTTTTGAAAAAGCTACCTGTTGCTCAGGATTTAGCTTTGACTCTAACATGTGATCCTCAAATGGGGTTTGAATAGACATTTCATCTTCAATTTCTCTTGCACGTACCTTATTCGCAGAATCAGTTGGTAGTGCTGGAAGCTCATATTGTTTAATACTTTTTCCCATGCTCTCTAGGAAACAATTTATACTTGTTAATGTGCTGAAAAAGATGGAATCATTGGAAGTCTGACCATTCCTTCTATAATCTTCAGCCATTGGTTGAAAGTAATTATCCCACAATTTTCTCACATTTGTTGGTTGACAATATACCAAAAGAGTAGCAAACAATCGGCGAAGTGCATGTGGCATCTTAAAAGCAACAGCTTCATTCATGCAATCAAAAATGCTATTGTCTGATTCCAAAATGCCTCTTTTTTGAGCAGATTCTTTAAAAGTTGAACACCGTACTCCATCCACTGTTAGCAGGTCCCCATATGATTGCGGTCCTCTTACATGGTTCAGTAATAACCTTAAGTAGTACCTCTCTCCTTCTGCTGGATTTGCTCCATTTATTCTACCAATGACCTCACCTTTTTTCCTTTTGTTCCAACATCGGTCCTTTTTGTCCCAAACATAATGCTCTGGGAATTCTTTATACAAATAACGCTTGTTTTCTTGGTTCCTTCGATTGAAATTAAAGAATTCAGTGAGCATTGTCTTCGACACGTGGTCCCATTGGAGAAGGTTTTTCATATTTTGATTCTTCCAATAAGTCACACATTGCTTCCCAGGGAGATGCACTTGCAAATTGATGACTGCTGGGGACATCTCATTAAGATTGAATTCGAAAATTCTCCAGATAGCTTCTTGAGCTGAAACCCATCTTGCATCTTGAAAGAGTTGAATTTCATCTACCATAGCCTCACCATCAGGGTGTGCTATGTACACGGCAACTTTGTAAAGGTATTTAACTGCTTTTATACCAGAACATATTTCCACATTGATATGGCAATTGTACCTTGTCAAAAGATATGGGTTGTAAGGAACCACCCATCTATTATCCAATGTAGCCTTCCGAACATGTACTTTTTGATGGTCAAACCTCCTCCTATAAAGTGGATATCCATCTTCAGCACACATAGTCTTCCCACCAGGGGTGAGCAGATTCGGTTCGTACCGAATTCATAACCGATTTCAAATTCAATTCGGTAATTTGAAATCGGGTATTTGGTAATTCGGTACCAATTCGGTGCATACCGAATTCACCGAATTCTAATATGGTATAAAATAGGTAATGAGATTATGAATTTGGTAATAACCGATTTCGAATTCAAAATTCGGTAATTGAAATCGGGTACCGCATTACCGCATTCGAATACCAAATTGATATATAAAATTATATAATATATAGACAAATGCTATTTAGTATTAGTATATACTACTAATACTTTATTATATTATATAGGTAAATGCTATTAATAATAATTAGTATATGGTATTATCATCATATCATGTACTTATAATACTAATAATATATAATAATGTACAATATATTTATATTATTTTAGTATTTATTAATTGTTATATGACTACAATAATGCATAGTAATACATTACAATATAAGATAACTATAATAGTTATTATTTTATACATGAGTAACATACTAACATGACTAGAATTAGATAATAATTAATACATATATGTATAATACTAAATATTAAACAATAAACATAATTAGTAATTAGAATTTAGATATTGGTAATTTGATACATCATTCATGTTTGAATTATTGAATATTTGAATGCGTAATCTATAACTTGCAAGTATTAGTGTACTCTAAATTTACATTACATATTCACTAATCTTAATGTTTTAAGTATAGATAAGACAACTAAGCAGTGTAAGTGAATGTATATGAATTGCAAATCAATGTATTAGTGTATTGACTTTCACAATAACATATGTAAGTAAATAAGTTTAATTTTGATTTGAAATAAATTATAAGTTTGTAACTAACATAACTTATCACTAATCATTGTAATTTGTAAGTTTGTAACTAATATTACTTATTATTAATCATTGTAAATTATAAATTCATAAATTATCACTAATCATTGTACAGTCTAAGGTTTATTCTAGTTTAAATTAATCACTTTTTATGTGTTCCTTAAATCATAGACTAAGGATTGTAGGTATAAGTGATCAAATAAGTTAAAATTCATATTATCTATTTACTAATCTTAAGGCTTTAAGTATAGACAAAATAACTAAACTGTGTAAGTGAATGCATGTGAGTTGCAAATCAAGTAAATAAGTTTTATTTTGATTTGAAATAAATTATAAGTTTGTAACTAATGTAACTTATCACTAATCATTGATTCATTGTAATTTATAAGTTTGTAACTAATATTACTTATTATTAATCATTGTAAATTATAAATTCATTGTAACTACTAACTAAATTAGTTTAAATTAATCACTTTTTATGTGTTTCTTAAATCATAGACCAAGGATTTTAGGTATAAGTGATCAAATAAATGCCAATTAAACCACAAAATGATTTGAACATAAGTAATGTGTTCAATTATGAATAAATTTGGGGATCAAATCAGTAATAATTTTTAAATCATTGAGGAGCATAATGAATGTATTATAATTTAGGAGCCCCAATTTATAAATTAAAAATTACAAAATCACTTCATTTGGGAAGAGTCGGATTTCATCTTCAGCTGATGACAAGTGAGAAAACTACCATTGCAAATTTGCAATATTGCATGGTGCCGTGACTGCCGTCACCTAGGGCTTTCACAGCACTAACACTCCCAAGTCCCAATTCCCAAATCGAAGCTGCTCTCCGCCTCTCCGGCCTCCGCCAGTCCGCCGCGCTCTACGCCTCCTGTCGGCTGTGTCCTGCCGTGCTGGTTCATCGCTGCCGAGTGTCGAAGACGAAGCACCAAGATCTCACTGGTTCATCGCTGGTTCATCACTGCTCATCTCTGGCTCGCTTAGGTAAGTGCTCCTCTGTTTTTGGCTCTGTGTATCTGGCATTAAAATGGGCCAAGATCGACTAGGAAATTTGTTATCCTGAATTGATAAGGGGACGAAATCTGAGCTTCGAATTGCAAACTCTAACTGTTGTAGTAGTTTAGATTAGGTGTGATATAACATAAGCTTTGTATTTTATACACAAGAAAGCTCTCTCCAGTTGTGCAGCCTTTAAAAGTTAAGGCCTTGGGGAAAAATTCCACCTTTTACCCGTTAGAAAAATTAAAAAGGAAAAAACTTGCTAAAATGAAAATTTTACCTCCTTGTCCGTGGAGATTCTCAATCTCTGGTGCACATCTAGTGAAAGTACGGCTCCAGAAGTTGTACCTAGGATTCTGGATATGAATTTCTGCAATGTGTAAAAGAAGAAACATCTATGTATAAATAAGCAGAAAGGTCACCTTAATAAGCTCAATAAAAGTAATCAGCTCCTGAATAAGTAATGGAAAGCATTGGAGCAAGTCTAGAACATATCGAAGAGAGCAATTTAGCTTTTATAACTACAAACCAGTAGAAGGCCTACATATGTCTAGCTTCTTTACATATTTTCAGTCTAATATTTGTAGCTTTCTCATGGCTTGCGGGGGTTGGTAGTTGCTGAACTATAAAGATTGGTTTTATATATTCTCTTAATTTGCTTCAGGGTTTTTTTTTACATAATAGATGAATTCGGTTGGACCGAATTCATTACCGTTTTCGAATTTGAAATCGGGTACCGCATGAATTCGGTAATGCCCAATTTGAAATTGAAAACGGTTTAGATTTCTATAGGTGCAATAACCGAAAAAACCGAATTCAGCGCACCGATTTACCGCATTTGCACCGAATGCTCACCCCTAATCTCTTGAAATAATAAGTGTGTTTGGAAGTTTCTCTGCAGTAATCTTATGCTACTTGGTTAAAGTCTAATCTGGACCTCACTTGTGTATGGCATGAACTGTGGTTTTTACTTTTTTTTGGAAATCCTTCAGGCAAACATGTTAAGGTTGTATCTGACTTGCATAAGGAACACTCTTGAAGCTGCCATGTGTCTACAAGTACGTATCAAATGCTGCTTTCAAGGAAGTTCTATGCAGGACAAATCTGTCTCTCTAACACCGTAATACACAGTACAGATTGTAGCAATGCATTGAACCAGCTAACATGATGTTAAATGTTGTGTCTTCTAACTTTTGTCAGATACAAGTTTGGCTGAACTTTTGCCTCTGAGTCTCTAACAATTCAGAAACAACTTCATATTTTTTATTTAATATACTTTTCTGATTGAAATCACAGAATATGATCAGAAACAGATAGAATCTGAATCTTGGCATTGTTACTTTACATAAAGATGATATCTTGTCCACTATAACATTGCCATGTTTTCTTTGATGAGAAGTGGTGCCTTTTGATGATTTCCTTTGTCTTGGCAAAAACTGACTGCAGAACTTCCCTTGTCAAGAAGTTGAAAGACATAACAAACCTGAAGTTGAACTGAAGTATGTTGCTCTTTACTGTTGTCACATTAGTTAGTTTCAATCGCTATGCTTATTAAATTCTAAACTTTCAATTTTGTGATAATTGACAAATATAGCATGCGAGTTAGATTACAAAAAGGTTAAGTTCTTGCATGCTGGTCCGGTTTGTAGTGATCTTGTATGTTCTTCATAGTTAGGATTGGCAGCAGTCTCTTTTTTCTAATCGAGTGCTATATTTCTGATAGAGTTGAAACTTATAAAATATCTGGGTTTGTATACTCTTGTAATTCCTAGAGTTGATATGACTTGAAAATTCTTGTGCATCTTTTGATGGTCTCAAGATGCTTCAGATATGCTTTTCTTTTATCTGAGTTTGAAAAAAAAAATGTGGCCCATATGACATACAGAATGCACTTTGAGTAGGAGGTTAAGTCAACATGTTGATGCCATTCTTAAGTGCCAAGGATTGCAATTGCATCTTATAGAAATATTAACTATATTCTTTGGATTCTATTCTGACTCTGGCTGGAGCATGGGATGTAAAACATATAGTTTGGCTGGTTTGGTCCATTAGTGAAATTCTTAATTAGTAGTATAATCCTCACTTCAGGTCCTTCAGTAGTGAACAAGCGGGAAGATGTAAGAATCCTCTGATTGTGCCAGTTTTTTAGTGTTGTATCAACATCTATTTTAGAATTTTATGGTAGCTATTCCAAGTAGCATGCTGATCTTATTGATGCTTTGGCATGGGTGTGTCTGGTGACTGAAGGTGGTTAAGTCATTGGTCTCTTCTGCTATATTTTGTGCATGATTATCCTGTAGGCTATTTTAGACCTACTATGTGTTTTTTCTGTGATGACAATTTACAGTCTGGTACTTTTTCTAGCATAAATGACTAATTACATTCATGAGATTTGTATAACTTTACATTTTTTAATTTATTTTCAGGACTAGCCCAGAACTTCTGCTTAATTCTGTAAGGACTGTTTCACTCACATCTTTCTTAATATTTTTTGTCTCCTTGTTAGTGGTTTTAGTGATTTTTGATGTCTAACGGTGTCTAAAGTGCTGTGTGTGGACTCATGCTCTCCCCCTCCCCTTCCCTTTCAAAACGCTGAGTTGGAAATTTGTCCAAATGTAGCAGCATTTATGTTCATATGAGATCTGTTGCTGTGATGCCTGTACATGTTGAGGCATCTGATGGAACTTTTTGGGTCACTTTCTAATGAAAGTAATGGGACAGCAACTACCTCAAGTAGTTTAATTGTCAAAAGTGACTAAACTTCAATATCAGAAATGTTCTTGTTATCCCTCCATAATAGAGTGGCTAAGGACCTATGGAGTCTGCAATTCCTTGTTCTCATGCTGCATTTTATTCCTGAATTGCCCCCTTGGATTGAAATATGGATGTGTACAGTGGTGTTAATTTCTCTGAACATGAACAGCTCTCTTTCTTTGCTTCTTTCTTTCTTTTATTCATCAGTTTCATTGCGTAAAATATTGTTAGAACATGCCATATTCTATTTTAAAACCAAAAAAAAAAGATGTTGTCTATTTGTTGATGTCATGCTATATCCATATCTTATCTATGCTCTGCATCTTAACATTCCATTATCATTGCCCCTTGTCTTGGGTGCTTCTAGGACAAAGTTGTTTAAGAAATTGGTAGGGTCTTTGTTTCCTGTGCTTTGACGGAGTGGAATTCCATTGGCTACTGCATGTTCTGTTCTTATCTTGTTCCAAAACGTTAGAATGTAAAGACTTGGTTTGAAAGATGTCTAAAACACTTAAAAGGTCTTTTGTTATTGTAACAAAGAGTGTTTTGTTATTTATTAATCCCCCTTCAAAATACCATAACTTTGGAGGCTTTGAACACTTTGATTTTCTTATCCACGGTCCTAATGCTGTCAAATTGTCATCTTTCAGGTTGTAATATGTAGAAATGAGGCTGAAAAGTGCTTGATAGAAACATCAATTAATTCTCTACGTATAAGCCTTAAGGTAAGTTCCTCACTTATTTATAAGCATGACATCACATTTGTTGTAATGCTTTTGTATAATACATTTGCACATACTGTCAGAAAATTTTGAAATGTTAGGAACATGAAGAACCACTGACCCTTGCTACAGCCTTCCTCTTTGTTGACCACAGATAGCCTTCCTCTTTCTTTGTGCTTTTATCTAGTTCTGTAGGACTTTTTCTATTCTTTTCCTTCTTCTTGGTGATGGGTGAGGAATTGTAAACTGTCTTTTTCTGGGATTGGTAAAGTAACACATACAAGTACCCATTTCAAGCATCAAGATTTCAGTAAGGCTTAAGCTATCAAAATATTAGGAGCTAAGTACTTATATTACCAGTTTCTACATATAGTTATGCATGAGAATCATTTCAGCCGCAGAATATACTTTTAAAAGTGCATTTCAATACCCAGTGAGTGGAAATGGCTTTGTTTAGGTGATCATCCGTGAAAATGAGCACATGTTAACTAAATACCTGTTTATGCTAAAACTCGATACTGTCTCTCTTTTATTGAAACTATAATGCTTTCTTTTGGATATGTTGGAAAATAGTTGCCACTTCGAAATATGGCAGAGAGTTTCACTTTCAATTTCCACTTCTACCCCCAATATATTTACACATTGAATTTTCTATTACAAAAAATGACGTTGATGCACCAACAGAGTGCATGAACCCAACTAATATGTGGGAATACATAGGAGAAAAACAGGCTACTTTGTTGGTTAACATCTTGACTGAACTAAGAGAGTACCATGGCCCCACCTTGTTTAGGTACAAGAAAACAATTCCCTCTGTGTGATTATTTGTGGCTATGTTACCCGGGTGCAAGTCCAAAATGCAGTAAAATTATGCAACTTCACAGTTTTAATAATAAAAAAAAATGCTCCCAAAATGCTAGGCTCAAACCTTGATGGAGGGAGTGAGAAAGGGATTTCTTTTCTTTTTCTTATTTTGTTCTTTTAAATTTTTGGGGCACAGGTGAAGCAAGCAGATGAACTTGAAAACATTTTGACAAAGAAATTCCTTAGATTTTTGTCAATGAGAGCAGAGGCATTTCAGGTACTAAGGAGGAAGCCTGTGCAGGTATGTATGGCAAAATATATGATCAGCTGATATTAATCTGGATTTTACCTATAAGTTCTATCTTTGGAGTTTGACTGATTCTCTGTGTTACCAAACTTGTTACAAGTCCATAGGTCATCAAAGGCATAAGGCCTATTAACTGCATACCTGTCCCAAAAGACTACCTGTTAAGTTCTGACTGGAAATTTGTGAAATGGATATCAACACAATGTTATAATGTAGTGTGAGTTGTGTAGTTCTAGAAATGATCCATCGTAATACCAAATTATGAGATTGTAAATGCGATTGCCCCTAGGAAAGTGGTATAATGTGAAAATTTTCTTATGGCAGTTTTGATAACTTGAAAGTTTTTGTCAAAAGTGAGACTTATTGGCCTTTAGCAAAATGTGATAGATATTAAGTGCATTAAGTGCTCATGTTACTTCAGAAGAGGACTTCTGTATTTTCTTTTGCTTCCTAATTGTTCTTGAGTTGGATTGAGCTCTAAAAGATAATTCATGTGCTTTCCAAACTCTAAAATCTAAATGCATATTAAATGTGGCTAGCCACAAAAAGAAGCTTCTATGATTTGGATTTGAATCTAAAAACTATTCTCATGCTTTTAGATCACGTTTGATGTTTGCCTTTCTTTCTGGAGCCTCCACTGAATGTGTTTAAGTCTCCTGATGCATGCTTTTATGCGTATTGTTTCCTGGTACTCCAGAACTGCCCTTCTTATTCCAAGAATCAATTTAAGGCGATTGTAAGTCTTTTTACATTTATTCTGAAAGTGTAAGAAGCTTTGAAACTAAATTTCATTGGCTTCAATTAAAGAAGATTTACTCCACAATCATCCATAAATTGATGTGAAATATATGTTTTTTTTTTCTTTAAATGCATTTAGGCAGTCAAACATGGAAACATCTTCCTCTAAAATAATTGCAATGCTGTATTTTCATTTGGAGCCTCATATTGTGGTACGACGATATAGTTGGACTTGCCAGTGTAGATCTTTGCTGATATGACATTTTCACCTAAATAGGAAGCATGAGCATCTTTATGGTCCCATGACATAAGATGCACATAATTAGGTATTAGAACCAGGTAAATTTGGCGACCACTTGGCAATATTGAGTTTGCCTCCGTGACATGGAAACATCTATTAACTTTTCTGCCAAGGATGGCCATAGTGCAAAAGTGCTTGAATGGAAAATTTTCATCACATTGAAATACATTTGTGTTTTTCTGGTAAATAAAACTGGGGCAATATCTTTTAATCATGCTGTTACTTGACCTTGTAAAATAGAGGATTGCAGTGACAGATAAAGCCATTATCTACTTTCTTTCTCAAAATTTCAAACATCTTAATTCAACTTTGTCAAATCATATTTTTCATCCGCAATTGTTCTCTGGTCAAATTTTATTTGTTTCCATTTCCTCTTTAGTAAGTATTGAGAGATGTAATCAAGAATTAGAAAAATGTTTTACAATGATAAGCACATTTAGTAGAAAATTTTGTACAATGATGATACATTTAGTAGGTCAATCTATGGCCTTGTATGTGTTCATTCTGTTTCATTTTCCGTAATATGGTGATCTAAGATACTATGCTGAGTAGTTTAATGTAGAGGTGGACATTCTTTGCCATCCTAACAATTTTCATCTCTATTATTTGAGTCAATATGGTGATGTGAGATTTTAGTTCATATTCCTAGTTCTTTTTCAATTTTGGCACAATCAATAGTAAAAAAGATTGGTGTTTCCTTTTACAAATGAGCCGGCTTTACTGCTGTAAAGTTGCATATTGTTTCTACCTAATTTGCTTCTAACAATATATACATGGCAATATCTTTTGATTCAGAGGCTTTAAGCTTTCAAATGGCTCATTTCAGGGCTACGACATAAGTTTCCTCATCACAAATTATCACTGTGAGGAGATGCAAAAACAGAGACTCATAGATTTTATTGTTCAGTTCATGGAGGTAAGATTTTACTGAGTTTAGATGTTGATAATCTGCCTGTAGTTTTACAAAAGTTAAAATAGATAGAAAACTTGTAGCTGTTCATTGGCAACCAAGGAATTAAATATATCAATCAGAATTTCAATTTCAAGTTGATAATATCTTCCTCTTTACTGGAGAAGGAATTTCTGCTACACATCAAAAGTGCTCAGAAATATGTCAGATTAGGCTATTGGTGAATACCATTTGTATTCAAGTTAAATTAACATTCTTGATATATCATTTATGAGGGGAATGTGGTTTCTTAGAACACTTGCTTCTGGTGCTTTTTTTTTTTTTTTTCTGGTGCTTAATAAATTCTAGGGGTTAGAGACTACACACGAGGTTCGAACACTTTTGCTTCTTTAAATCTTGTTCCAATTGATGTCACTGGCTAGATCAGTAACATGAAAAGTAGTGTAGTTAGGTATTATTTTGTTATGCTACCTTGACCTCACGGTTTCAACTTGGGAACAAAGACATTCATTATGTGTTGATCCTTCACTTATGGATCTTCAAAAATAATCAATTATCTGCGTCTTTAGCACACCATTTTTTTTTTGGGGGTTTAATCAAGCCACTATTTGTTCACTCTTTTACATACCCTTTCAAGTTCATCCATAGATGGTTCCATATGAACTTTCTTTTTGGGTTTGTTTCACTTAGTTCCTTCAATTTCAGAATCTAGCGCACTTGGCCGCTCATTTTGTTTCTTTGCAGCTGCTGAGAATAATAAACGGGCTAAGCATGCTAAAGTTTGTCATTGGTTCTTAGGTACTTGGCACCAATTAGAAAGAAAGTGTGCTGATTGTGTAAAGAACCAGATATTATTAATACTGGGATTATTTCTGAGTTGTAGAGTACTATGAAACAAGTGATCATTTCGTAACAAAATTCGGAAAAGGAGATGCTGTTCCTGTGCAGATTTTATTAATGACTAATGATTATCTTAGCAATGTGGATCTCATTTTTATTAGTTTTTGCTTGTGCTTGAAGTTCTTTCAACCTATGTCCAGTTCAACAAAAACCATGCAGTTGCTAGTTAGAAAGTCTTGTCTAAACTTTTTACTTTCCTTGAACTGCAGGATATTGATAAAGAGATAAGTGAACTGAAATTGTCTGTGAACACACGAGGAAGGCTTGTGGCTACAGAATTTCTGAAGCAATTTATCTGAAGTTTTCAATATATATATTATTTTGTTGTGGTGTAGTAGAGACTGCTACAATTCTAAATGTAGATATGGCAAAATGACGTGCAAGTCATTGGGATGGACAGGGATTTGTCAATTGCACTTTGTGAACATAGTCAAGAGATTTGCTAAGTTAGATTCATCATAGATACACAGTATACTTATAAGCTCAAGTTTGTAGACTTTTGTTTTACTACTCCCCAATTCTATGGACAATTATACAAGATTAATATTGGTAAAGTGAATCTGATATTCTTGGGTTAAATTTGTAAACTTTATTGGCTAGAGTGACAAATTCTTCATTTCTTATGTACCAAATTCATTTCTCATTTCTTATCACTTTCATGTCCAAATCCAAATAAGTATAATTATAATAGCATCACAATGTGATTCTGAAAAAGAAAATCATATAACTCTAGTCCATGAGATCTTAAAACACGGGTAATGGGTGAGATTGTGTTTAAGGATACAGATGTGAATAACGTTCAGTTGGGAGATTAATAAGATAGTTTAGGTACAAAATAATAGTTAGATGACAGACACATATACTTCTGTAACTTTGAAAGTTTACCCACATATATAAAACTCCTTCCAACATTATGGCCTTGTTTGGCAAGCAAGGCTTTGGCCAAATTTGTCTGTTACAAGTTTTTTAACAACTTTAACTACAATAATCTCAAAAAACTTCTCAAAGTTTTTAAACTATATACTTCAAAATATCCAAAAATTTACACACTTCAAAATTTTTTCTACAACTTCTACAGAAAGTTATAATAAAGTTTTAAACAAATATTTAAAAAATTCACTTGCCAAACGGAACCAATTATTACGTGTATGGTCTGGGATTTTAAATAATGGGGAATGTATCTACAAATTAGTAATGTAAATTTCTCAAAAATAGGGATAAAGAGATAAAATAATACTAATATACTTAAAAAATTAGTACTTGAAAAGTGTCTACAACTCTTAGAATCACAGAATTGCAGTGTTTGTCATCTTCATATTTTCCTTAGTCATATTAGAGTACAATCACTGTTTGATAGTCGTTTCTAACAAAAAATTCACAAGTCTAATGCCCTTATTTGTTGTTACATAAAAACAACTATCCAATTATACCCACGCCTTTTGTCTATATAAAGAAACACCAAACAGACTTATTTCATCACATACACAAAAAAAGAAGGAATGGAGACAACATCCATGTCCAAAGAACAAGAAGTTGTACTCAGTTCTCCAAGGATTGTGATGTTTTCATTGATATCCTCCGGGTCACACATCTCCATTCCTAGAGCTAGCTAATTAAGAAACTTACAGAAAGAGGATTCTACATTTACTTTTATTGTACAACTTTCACTTTGAGTTAGTTCCATATCCAAGCAAATCATGCCCAAGTACTCTCATTGTGTTGTGTTGAACCTGTGCTACTTGATCAGCTAGACTTGCCTGCAGATTTTCGTTTTACCAATAATTCTGAGTTGCCACTAGATCTCATTTTCACTACTTTAAAGGCTGTTGTCATTATAAAATTTCCAGTACACAAATTGGTAAAGACTCTCTAGCCTGATTTGGCGATCTATGATGTTCTTCCACCTAACTGTCCGCCTGCTACCACAAATCGACAATATATCTAATCTTTTTAGCACTAATAGTGCTTAATTATTACTCCCTCCGTCCCACTTTGATAGTCCTGTATTCCTTTTTCATCTGTCCCAAATTGTAATCCACTTTCCAATTGAAGAATGTAGTAGTATTTTAATTTTCATAAAATACCCTTATTCAATGTAAGTAGTTATTACTATAAACCTACCCCATTAATGAGAGTTGATTCTTTTTTTACCATCAATTCAAATTCCCATAAAGTTGTACCATATTTAATGTGAGGGTATTTTAGGAAAATAGCAATCTAAATTTACTTTTCCAACAAAGTTAAGTACTTTTTCTTAAACTGTGTGAAAAAAGAAACAGGACTATCAAAGTGGGACGGAGAAAGTATATATAATCAATTTACTCATAAGATCCCTAATATCACTAATCTAACCAATACTCAATACCAACCCAATTAATATTTCGTAGTTAGAATTAGATTTTTAAGAAATTTGAAGTAAGCCTTAGGACACTAATTCTACGTCAACTATGCATTAACTATTGTTAACATATATCTAGTACTCACAGCCTAGTAAAATTGTAACTCTGCTATCAATGAAGTTGTACAATGTAGTATACGCATTACTTCTATCATTATTAATTGACTAGATAGTATTGTACATCTTTGTCAAAAAAAAATGTTATTTTTATACCAGATGCTAATATGATAATTAACTAATTCAATAACTTACTTAGCAACAGGCATAATTAGATAGTATGGGAAGTGGTTGAATTTAAAAAGGATTTGCAATAGGCACATATCCGATTATGGGATCTGGTAATATTAGTGTTCAGTTAATGTGAAATTCATGATCAATTAATGTTTAGAAGAGAGTAGTATACATGGAAAATGTTAAGATGGTGCAAACGAGTTCTGAATTGCCAAGTTCAAGAACCTCGTGGTTTCATGTAGTTCCTCAGAGTATGATACATTAATAGCATTATTGTCTCCACAAATTGTGAACAAATATGATGCCACTGTGACAGGTCTTGCTGAAGCCAAGGGGGGCAGTATGCAAGTCCATTTAAAAAACCACATTCAGGTCTTGGTAAAGTTACTGCACTTGAGATCTTGCAGGTAGGAGAGGCCTCGAGTTTTTTGTACTCCTTCCATCCAGAAACCTACAAAATGAAATGTGAATGATAAAACAGGCAGATAGCTGATAAGAAATTAGCGCGAGACTCCAGTATGCAGAACTGCAGACAATGCAGGAAAGAGAAACTAGATAATGTCTATAACCAATATATTTCCTTGCCCATAAAATTCTACAAAAAGAGTAGATCATCTGAGTCGAAATTTGCATACATCAAAGTAATTTGATGATGGCAGGAAGCATTAAAGCCCAAAAGAGAATTTGTACACAGCTTAGGGCATTTTCAATCATTTTAACTCGAGCTTCCAAGTAAGTAGGAACTTACCATGGGAGAATATTGTGTCCACAAAATTCTAGTCTAGGGCTCCAGGCCATCAGAAACTTGTAAATATCTCAAACCTTCACACTAGACGATTCATGCTAGGAGACCTCGATCTGCCAAAGACTGGCAGCATGATTTGCAGAGAAACACGTTTACGTTCTTGTTGTACTTGAGGACTATACTAGAGCGTATAGTTTGCTTTAGAGACAGAGAACCCTTAGGTCACGAAATGGTAGTTTGGCTACATTCAAGTTGAGACCCATGCAACATCCTGGAGTAAATGGATCAAAAAGGTACATCAGTTGTGTAATTAAAGTGACACCAACAGAGAAGTCCTCATATTAGCCAGTAGTTTTCCCTTTACTTTTGTTGAGGACACGTCATAGGTGCCAAGATATCTATTTGGTATGAAATGAAAGAATAGGCAGTAGGTCTATCAATGCACAATTAAATATAAAGGTCATGCATAAGATGAGATATAATGTAATACATGAAAAAATAACTGATATAGAAGCGTAGGGACGGTGAAGAGACCAAAAACACAACCCTATACAAAGGGAGGTGCACATGATGATGTGTAAGGACTATATACAAGTACACGCAAAAGGACAATACAGATATAAGTATGAAGACACGTACAAATACATGCATGTGTATGTCAAACATATGGAATAACCAAAAAGTCTTGAACCAAAACCTCTCTCTCTCTCTCAAGTGCCTCTTTCACACAAAGCAGACCTCTATCTAAACAACCACATAAATCCAGATCCAGCACCCCTCAATTAACAGTTTAGAAAGCAACATGCCTCACTCTTTGGTGCAACCGTTAGTCATTTCGGGAGACAATTTAACATCCCATTAGGATTAAATAGATGTAGTAATATTTCCAGTAACACAAACCTTTATGCTTAACGAACACAAAATGAAGCCACAAATAACCATAGAACCAAATCTTCCAGCTCACTTATCAGCAACAAACAACTTCATTGTGTCAACATTGAACCCAAGATATAGCATTCACAATTTCATGGTAACAAGTGTAATAATGCTCAAGCAGTAGTTGTATGAGCAACAGAGTATGATAAAAGATATAATTTTACCTTAGGGTATCAAAAGCTCTATTACTGCAAGCCATAGCATTGTGGAGCCAACTCAGGTAACACACAGTAATCTATCCTACAGATGTTGCGAATGTAATTATTATTGGTTCGCACTAATTTATCGAAAATGATACCACTCTGGTTTACTCCGGAATAAGATAGAAGAAGGGTGAATTTGGACCATCAGACCGCTTGACAAAATCCTATGCATTAATATAGGATAAGAGAGGCATTAGGGAAAAAGATTGACTAGATATTCAACAGAAACATGAAAAGGATACTAGGATTTTATTACTGGTTGATCTGTGAGCCAATATTTAATCCCCTACCTGTACATACCATCTGGCTGCTTTAAAGCTGCATTAAGAAAAAAGGAAGCAGCTAGACATCTGCGGAATACAAGCATGTCATCTCCACATGAAGTGATGCGAAGCCCCATTTGTTCAACATTTCTCTGTATTTGACTGCAAATGGAAATCATTAAGGACATGCAAGAATATTTACATGTAAAGCGGAAAGTGGCAAATAATCTAGATAACAGCAAACAAGAAGATGGCAGCAAGAATATTAATATACATAATAGTAGACCAAGAAAATGAAAAGCTTGTTTACTGTCAAGAAGAAAAGCAACAAAGGTTTCTATGCTAGGTAAATTAGTCTACTGAAGCAACTCCTTAATACAAAAGATAAGTAAATTTGAACCAGAAGTACATTGAAGGTACTTAATTTTCCTTCCAGCATCGAAAAGAGACATGTACTAACCTGTGAACATCCGAGCATGCTCAAGCCGGCTGTTAATGAAATTATCCTTGCACCATTTCCTCAGGTTCTTCTCAGCTTTTTCTTTACTGTGGGTCAACTTGTTCTTTACCACGAATTCATTAGAAGCATGAAAGACATTTAACAAAGTTAAATGATCATCCAAACCCTTTGGACTTCGAGAAGACAAACATCCACATATGCAGCTACGTGGATCACAGCTAAGAAAGAAGTGTATCAAAATTTTCAGGCTCATGGTATATTATGCTCACAAATTGGAGGCAAACATCGAACAATGAAGAATACGCCAGAAATATATTCGTTCATGAAGTACCCTCTTGGAACACAAATGGAAAAAATAGCTTTGAGTAAGCAAAAGGTGATTTTAACTTATTCAAGCAAACTGCAGCCCTTAATTTTGAGCTTGCAAGGAATAATCCAATCAGAAAGATCACTAATCAAATAAGTATGATGTGTCAATAATCACCTGAGGCGTTCCAACTAGTGATAGGCTTTCCACAGTATTTTGTGCCACCATAGACAATTTAGTAAACAGGAAGCCATAC
>JAZHGG010001848.1:0-20577 GCA_036785865.1 Coffea canephora | reverse complement strand
TTTTCAATGGGGTTTGAATCGGTGAAAGACTTCATTGCAATCTTAGAAAGAATTCTCTTGTAAACCTTTTCAATTTTACCTACTCCCATCTTACTCAAAAGCTTTCTTCATTCTTGTACCACATAGTCAAAAGTGTTGAAAATCAGAAATTCAAACAATCAAGACTTCCGTATTGTGCAAACTCAATTCCAATTTTCATTGTAAGTCCTCATATTTTATATTTTTACAAGCTCCAACTTTATATAAATTATTACAGGACAAAAGAGTAACAAATCCAACGACAAATGCCACCCAAACATCCAACTAGTATTACAAAACAATAAAAGAAAAAGATAAAGAAAAGTGACCAGTATGGCATCCGAGGCATTTTCAAATGATTTTCTGATGAAAAAGATGATGCAGAACCCGAGATGCTCAAAGAATATTTGGACATTTACAAAAGCAAGATATAGGATAAATAGCAACAAAATAGAGGAGTCAGCATCAGAATCAACTTTTGATCCGTTTGGGGGCCATGCGGACAAGACAATAATTTACATAAAGTTGGAGCTTGTAATAAATATAAAATGAGTACTTACAATGAAAATTGGAATTGAGTTGCACAATACGGAAGTCTTGATTGTTGAATTTCTGATTTCAACCTTTTGACTATGTGGTACAAGAATGAAGAACTTTTGAGTAGATGGGAGTAGGTAGGAAAATTGAAAAGGTTTACAAGAGAATTCTTTCTAAGATTGCTATGAAGTCTTTCACCGATGCCTATCTTCTAAAATTTGGTTTATTTGTAGAGGCTCGGGGCTTCACTTGAATCTTCATTTCTGTCTTCATTTGAATTTGAATTTCATTTGCTTTTAAGAAGTGGCCGACATCTTTGAGTGATTGCTTTTCTTTTGAAATTGCAATCCCTTTGATTGACTTAAAAGTCATTTGGCTCTTGTCCGCATGGTCCCCAAACGGATCAAAAGTTGATTCAGATGAGCCTGCTGACTCCTCTATTTTGTTGCTTTTATCATCCTTATCTTGCTTTTGTAAATAGTCCAAATATTCTTTGAGCATCTCGGGATTCTGCATCATCTTTTTCATCAGAAAATCATTTGAAAATGCCTCGGATGCCATACTGGTCACTTTTTTTTTATCTTTTTCTTTGGAGTGGTTGGATTAGGTAGAATACTAGTTGGATTGGGTGGCATTGTCGTTGGAGTGGGCGACAAAGTTGTTGAAGCAGTGGTTGACTCTTTTGTCCATTTGAGCTTTTCTCCGGTTGTTAGAAATCTTATCACGTTTGCTTATCTCCGAATTCCTGATTGAATCCTGTCCACCATTTAATTTTGAATTCTCTGACTAGAGACATTGGAAGTGGCTTTTCTAATTCTTGATGAATTTTGAAACTCCAGCAAAATATCCATGGTACTTTGAACTCCATATGGAATAAAATTGGTCTTGTATGCTCTTCCCCCTTTGCTCTTTTTAGATAAGTTTGAAATCCCATAAGCACATTTGGAGGAAGTATCTCTGATTGGGGTCCGAACCATTTCCACCAGTGGTTGAACCAAATTGGAAATTCTCTATTGCAACTTTCTTTAAAAGTGAAGAACCAGGAATGATTGAATGGTCTAAAAAGGAAAGCACGATACCATGCCATTTTGTAATCTTGATATGTGAATCCGTCTGGAATGAAATTGACTGAGAAGGATTTTTTAGAATAAAGAGAATCCATTCATTAGGCGAACAAACTTTCTTTATGATGCATTTTGAATGACTAATAATATTTGGATTTTTTCTATCTGGAATAGGGTAAATTTCTACAGATTGAGTATCTGTAAGAATTAATTCATAGTAATCCAAATTTTTTGAAGGGTCATCTGGTTGCCAATAACATTTTGGAGGGAAAATTCGTTGAACAGTTTGGTTGAGTGTAGTGTATAATGGTGTTTCTTGAAATCTAGTCAAAGTGATATGTTGAGTGATTGGTTTAGTGAAGTAAATGTTTTCTTTGGATTTTTCAATGGGGCTTTGAATCGGTGAAAGACTTCATAGCAATCTTAGAATGAATTCTCTTGTAAACCTTTTCAATTTTCCTACCTACTCCCATCTACTCAAAAGCTTTCTTCATTCTTGTACCACATAGTCAAAAGGTTGAAATCAGAAATTCAACAATCAAGACTTCCGTATTGTGCAACTCAATTCCAATTTTCATTGTAAGTCTCATATTTATATTTATTACAAGCTCCAACTTTATGCTTAAATTATTACACCGGACAAAAGAGTCAACCACTGCTTCAACAACTTTGTCGCCCACTCCAACGACAATGCCACCCAATCCAACTAGTATTCTACCTAATCCAACCACTCCAAAGAAAAAAGATAAAGAAAAAGTGACCAGTATGGCATCCGAGGCATTTTCAAATGATTTTCTGATGAAAAAGATGATGCAGAATCCCGAGATACTCAAAGAATATTTGGACATTTACAAAAGCAAGATAAGGATGATAAATGCAACAAAATAGAGGAGTCAGCAGGCTCATCTGAATCAACTTTTGATCCGTTTGGGGGACCATGCGGACAAGACAATAATTTAAGCATAAAGTTGGAGCTTGTAATAAATATAAAATATGAGTACTTACAATGAAAATTGGAATTGAGTTGCACAATACGGAAGTCTTGATTGTTGAATTTCTGATTTCAACCTTTTGACTATGTGGTACAAGAATGAAGAAGGCTTTTGAGTAGATGGGAGTAGGTAGGAAAATTGAAAAGGTTTACAAGAGAATTCTTTCTAAGATTGCTATGAAGTCTTTCACCGATGCCTATCTTCTAAAATTTGGTTCTATTTGTAGAGGCTCGGGGCTTCACTTGAATCTTCATTTCTGTCTTCATTTGAATTTGAATTTCATTTGCTTTTAAGAAGTGGCCGACATCTTTGAGTGATTGCTTTTCTTTTGAAATTGCAATCCCTTTGATTGACTTAAAAGTCATTTGGGTCTTGTCCGCATGGTCCCCCAAACGGATCAAAAGTTGATTCAGATGAGCCTGCTGACTCCTCTATTTTGTTGCTTTTATCATCCTTATCTTGCTTTTGTAAATAGTCCAAATATTCTTTGAGCATCTCGGGATTCTGCATCATCTTTTTCATCAGAAAATCATTTGAAAATGCCTCGGATGCCATACTGGTCACTTTTTCTTTATCTTTTTTCTTTGGAGTGGTTGGATTAGGTAGAATACTAGTTGGATTGGGTGGCATTGTCGTTGGAGTGGGCGACAAAGTTGTTGAAGCAGTGGTTGACTCTTTTGTCCATTTGAGCTTTTCTCCGGTTGTTAGAAATCTTATCACGTTTGCTTGATCTCCGAATTCCTGATTGAATCCTGTCCACCATTTAATTTTGAATTCTCTGACTAGAGACATTGGAAGTGGCTTTTCTAATTCTTGATGAATTTTGAAACTCCAGCAAAATATCCATGGTACTTTGAACTCCATATGGAATAAAATTGGTCTTGTATGCTCTTCCCCCTTTGCTCTTTTTGATAAGTTTGAAATCCCATAAGCACATTTGGAGGAAGTATCTCTGATTGGGGTCCGAACCATTTCCACCAGTGGTTGAACCAAATTGGAAATTCTCTATTGCAACTTTCTTTAAAAGTGAAGAACCAGGAATGATTGAATGGTCTAAAAAGGAAAGCACGATACCATGCCATTTTGTAATCTTGATATGTGAATCCGTCTGGAATGAAATTGACTGAGAAGGATTTTTTAGAATAAAGAGAAGTCCATTCATTAGGCGAACAAACTTTCTTTATGATGCATTTTGAATGACTAATAATATTTGGATTTTTTCTATCTGGAATAGGGTAAATTTCTACAGATTGAGTATCTGTAAGAATTAATTCATAGTAATCCAAATTTTTTGAAGGGTCATCTGGTTGCCAATAACATTTTGGAGGGAAAATTCGTTGAACAGTTTGGTTGAGTGTAGTGTATAATGGTGTTTCTTGAAATCTAGTCAAAGTGATATGTTGAGTGATTGGTTTAGTGAAGTAAATGTTTTCTTTGGATTTTTCAATGGGGCTTTGAATCGGTGAAAGACTTCATTGCAATCTTAGAAAGAATTCTCTTGTAAACCTTTTCAATTTTCCTACCTACTCCCATCTACTCAAAAGCTTTCTTCATTCTTGTACCACATAGTCAAAAGGTTGAAATCAGAAATTCAACAATCAAGACTTCCGTATTGTGCAACTCAATTCCAATTTTCATTGTAAGTCCTCATATTTTATATTTATTACAAGCTCCAACTTTATGCTTAAATTATTACACCGGACAAAAGAGTCAACCACTGCTTCAACAACTTTGTCGCCCACTCCAACGACAATGCCACCCAATCCAACTAGTATTCTACCTAATCCAACCACTCCAAAGAAAAAAGATAAAGAAAAAGTGACCAGTATGGCATCCGAGGCATTTTCAAATGATTTTCTGATGAAAAAGATGATGCAGAATCCCGAGATGCTCAAAGAATATTTGGACATTTACAAAAGCAAGATAAGATGATAAAGCAACAAAATAGAGGAGTCAGCAGGCTCATCTGAATCAACTTTTGATCCGTTTGGGGGACCATGCGGACAAGACAATAATTTAAGCATAAAGTTGGAGCTTGTAATAAATATAAAATATGAGTACTTACAATGAAAATTGGAATTGAGTTGCACAATACGGAAGTCTTGATTGTTGAATTTCTGATTTCAACCTTTTGACTATGTGGTACAAGAATGAAGAAAGCTTTTGAGTAGATGGGAGTAGGTAGGAAAATTGAAAAGGTTTACAAGAGAATTCTTTCTAAGATTGCTATGAAGTCTTTCACCGATGCCTATCTTCTAAAATTTGGTTCTATTTGTAGAGGCTCGGGGCTTCACTTGAATCTTCATTTCTGTCTTCATTTGAATTTGAATTTCATTTGCTTTTAAGAAGTGGCCGACATCTTTGAGTGATTGCTTTTCTTTTGAAATTGCAATCCCTTTGATTGACTTAAAAGTCATTTGGGTCTTGTCCGCATGGTCCCCCAAACGGATCAAAAGTTGATTCAGATGAGCCTGCTGACTCCTCTATTTTGTTGCTTTTATCATCCTTATCTTGCTTTTGTAAATAGTCCAAATATTCTTTGAGCATCTCGGGATTCTGCATCATCTTTTTCATCAGAAAATCATTTGAAAATGCCTCGGATGCCATACTGGTCACTTTTTCTTTATCTTTTTTCTTTGGAGTGGTTGGATTAGGTAGAATACTAGTTGGATTGGGTGGCATTGTCGTTGGAGTGGGCGACAAAGTTGTTGAAGCAGTGGTTGACTCTTTTGTCCATTTGAGCTTTTCTCCGGTTGTTAGAAATCTTATCACGTTTGCTTGATCTCCGAATTCCTGATTGAATCCTGTCCACCATTTAATTTTGAATTCTCTGACTAGAGACATTGGAAGTGGCTTTTCTAATTCTTGATGAATTTTGAAACTCCAGCAAAATATCCATGGTACTTTGAACTCCATATGGAATAAAATTGGTCTTGTATGCTCTTCCCCCTTTGCTCTTTTTAGATAAGTTTGAAATCCCATAAGCACATTTGGAGGAAGTATCTCTGATTGGGGTCCGAACCATTTCCACCAGTGGTTGAACCAAATTGGAAATTCTCTATTGCAACTTTCTTTAAAAGTGAAGAACCAGGAATGATTGAATGGTCTAAAAAGGAAAGCACGATACCATGCCATTTTGTAATCTTGATATGTGAATCCGTCTGGAATGAAATACTAGAGGATTTTTTAGAAGTAAATCCATTCATTAGGCGAACAAACTTTTTTTATGATGCATTTTGAATGACTAATAATATTTGGATTTTTTCTATCTGGAATAGGGTAAATTTCTACAGATTGAGTATCTGTAAGAATTAATTCATAGTAATCCAAATTTTTTGAAGGGTCATCTGGTTGCCAATAACATTTTGGAGGGAAAATTCGTTGAACAGTTTGGTTGAGTGTAGTGTATAATGGTGTTTCTTGAAATCTAGTCAAAGTGATATGTTGAGTGATTGGTTTAGTGAAGTAAATGTTTTCTTTGGATTTTTCAATGGGGCTTTGAATCGGTGAAAGACTTCATAGCAATCTTAGAAAGAATTCTCTTGTAAACCTTTTCAATTTTCCTACCTACTCCCATCTACTCAAAAGCTTTCTTCATTCTTGTACCACATAGTCAAAAGGTTGAAATCAGAAATTCAACAATCAAGACTTCCGTATTGTGCAACTCAATTCCAATTTTCATTGTAAGTCCTCATATTTTATATTTATTACAAGCTCCAACTTTATGCTTAAATTATTACACCGGACAAAAGAGTCAACCACTGCTTCAACAACTTTGTCGCCCACTCCAACGACAATGCCACCCAATCCAACTAGTATTCTACCTAATCCAACCACTCCAAAGAAAAAAGATAAAGAAAAAGTGACCAGTATGGCATCCGAGGCATTTTCAAATGATTTTCTGATGAAAAAGATGCAGAATCCCGAGATGCTCAAAGAATATTTGGACATTTACAAAAGCAAGATAAGGATGATAAAGCAACAAAATAGAGGAGTCAGCAGGCTCATCTGAATCAACTTTTGATCCGTTTGGGGACCATGCGGACAAGACAATAATTTAAGCATAAAGTTGGAGCTTGTAATAAATATAAAATATGAGTACTTACAATGAAAATTGGAATTGAGTTGCACAATACGGAAGTCTTGATTGTTGAATTTCTGATTTCAACCTTTTGACTATGTGGTACAAGAATGAAGAAGCTTTTGAGTAGATGGGAGTAGGTAGGAAAATTGAAAAGGTTTACAAGAGAATTCTTTCTAAGATTGCTATGAAGTCTTTCACCGATGCCTATCTTCTAAAATTTGGTTCTATTTGTAGAGGCTCGGGGCTTCACTTGAATCTTCATTTCTGTCTTCATTTGAATTTGAATTTCATTTGCTTTTAAGAAGTGGCCGACATCTTTGAGTGATTGCTTTTCTTTTGAAATTGCAATCCCTTTGATTGACTTAAAAGTCATTTGGGTCTTGTCCGCATGGTCCCCCAAACGGATCAAAAGTTGATTCAGATGAGCCTGCTGACTCCTCTATTTTGTTGCTTTTATCATCCTTATCTTGCTTTTGTAAATAGTCCAAATATTCTTTGAGCATCTCGGGATTCTGCATCATCTTTTTCATCAGAAAATCATTTGAAAATGCCTCGGATGCCATACTGTCACTTTTTTCTTTATCTTTTTCTTTGGAGTGGTTGGATTAGGTAGAATACTAGTTGGATTGGGTGGCATTGTCGTTGGAGTGGGCGACAAAGTTGTTGAAGCAGTGGTTGACTCTTTTGTCCATTTGAGCTTTTCTCCGGTTGTTAGAAATCTTATCACGTTTGCTTGATCTCCGAATTCCTGATTGAATCCTGTCCACCATTTAATTTTGAATTCTCTGACTAGAGACATTGGAAGTGGCTTTTCTAATTCTTGATGAATTTTGAAACTCCAGCAAAATATCCATGGTACTTTGAACTCCATATGGAATAAAATTGGTCTTGTATGCTCTTCCCCCTTTGCTCTTTTTAGATAAGTTTGAAATCCCATAAGCACATTTGGAGGAAGTATCTCTGATTGGGGTCCGAACCATTTCCACCAGTGGTTGAACCAAATTGGAAATTCTCTATTGCAACTTTCTTTAAAAGTGAAGAACCAGGAATGATTGAATGGTCTAAAAAGGAAAGCACGATACCATGCCATTTTGTAATCTTGATATGTGAATCCGTCTGGAATGAAATTGACTGAGAAGGATTTTTTAGAATAAAGAGAAGTCCATTCATTAGGCGAACAAACTTTCTTTATGATGCATTTTGAATGACTAATAATATTTGGATTTTTTCTATCTGGAATAGGGTAAATTTCTACAGATTGAGTATCTGTAAGAATTAATTCATAGTAATCCAAATTTTTTGAAGGGTCATCTGGTTGCCAATAACATTTTGGAGGGAAAATTCGTTGAACAGTTTGGTTGAGTGTAGTGTATAATGGTGTTTCTTGAAATCTAGTCAAAGTGATATGTTGAGTGATTGGTTTAGTGAAGTAAAGTTTTCTTTGGATTTTTCAATGGGGCTTTGAATGAAAGAGTGTAACAGACTTCATGCTGAAGATATTCTCTTGTAAACCTTTTCAATTTTCCTACCTACTCCCATCTACTCAAAAGCTTTCTTCATTCTTGTACCACATAGTCAAAAGGTTGAAATCAGAAATTCAACAATCAAGACTTCCGTATTGTGCAACTCAATTCCAATTTTCATTGTAAGTCCTCATATTTTATATTATCAAGCTCCAACTTTATGCTTAAATTATTACACCGGACAAAAGAGTCAACCACTGCTTCAACAACTTTGTCGCCCACTCCAACGACAATGCCACCACAATCCAACTAGTATTCTACCTAATCCAACCACTCCAAAGAAAAAAGATAAAGAAAAAGTGACCAGTATGGCATCCGAGGCATTTTCAAATGATTTTCTGATGAAAAAGATGATGCAGAATCCCGAGATGCTCAAAGAATATTTGGACATTTACAAAAGCAAGATAAGGATGATAAAAGCAACAAAATAGAGGAGTCAGCAGGCTCATCTGAATCAACTTTTGATCCGTTTGGGGGACCATGCGGACAAGACAATAATTTAAGCATAAAGTTGGAGCTTGTAATAAATATAAATATGAGTACTTACAATGAAAATTGGAATTGAGTTGCACAATACGGAAGTCTTGATTGTTGAATTTCTGATTTCAACCTTTTGACTATGTGGTACAAGAATGAAGAAAGCTTTTGAGTAGATGGGAGTAGGTAGGAAAATTGAAAAGGTTTACAAGAGAATTCTTTCTAAGATTGCTATGAAGTCTTTCACCGATGCCTATCTTCTAAAATTTGGTTCTATTTTAGAGGCTCGGGGCTTCACTTGAATCTTCATTTCTGTCTTCATTTGAATTTGAATTTCATTTGCTTTTAAGAAGTGGCCGACATCTTTGAGTGATTGCTTTTCTTTTGAAATTGCAATCCCTTTGATTGACTTAAAAGTCATTTGGGTCTTGTCCGCATGGTCCCCCAAACGGATCAAAAGTTGATTCAGATGAGCCTGCTGACTCCTCTATTTTTGTTGCTTTTATCATCCTTATCTTGCTTTTGTAAATAGTCCAAATATTCTTTGAGCATCTCGGGATTCTGCATCATCTTTTTCATCAGAAATCATTTGAAAATGCCTCGGATGCCATACTGGTCACTTTTTCTTTATCTTTTTTCTTTGGAGTGGTTGGATTAGGTAGAATACTAGTTGGATTGGGTGGCATTGTCGTTGGAGTGGGCGACAAAGTTGTTGAAAGCAGTGGTTGACTCTTTTGTCCATTTGAGCTTTTCTCCGGTTGTTAGAAATCTTATCACGTTTGCTTGATCTCCGAATTCCTGATTGAATCCTGTCCACCATTTAATTTTGAATTCTCTGACTAGAGACATTGGAAGTGGCTTTTCTAATCTTGATGAATTTTGAAACTCCAGCAAAATATCCATGGTACTTTGAACTCCATATGGAATAAAATTGGTCTTGTATGCTCTTCCCCCTTTGCTCTTTTTAGATAAGTTTGAAATCCCATAAGCACATTTGGAGGAAGTATCTCTGATTGGGGTCCGAACCATTTCCACCAGTGGTTGAACCAAATTGGAAAATTCTCTATTGCAACTTTCTTTAAAAGTGAAGAACCAGGAATGATTGAATGGTCTAAAAAGGAAAGCACGATACCATGCCATTTTGTAATCTTGATATGTGAATCCGTCTGGAATGAAATTGACTGAGAAGGATTTTTTAGAATAAAGAGAAGTCCATTCATTAGGCGAACAAATTTCTTTATGATGCATTTTGAATGACTAATAATATTTGGATTTTTTCTATCTGGAATAGGGTAAATTTCTACAGATTGAGTATCTGTAAGAATTAATTCATAGTAATCCAATTTTTTGAAGGGTCATCTGGTTGCCAATAACATTTTGGAGGGAAAATTCGTTGAACAGTTTGGTTGAGTGTAGTGTATAATGGTTTTCTTGAAATCTAGTCAAAGTGATATGTTGAGTGATTGGTTTAGTGAAGTAAATGTTTTCTTTGGATTTTTCAATGGGGCTTTGAATCGGTGAAAGACTTCATAGCAATCTTAGAATGAATTCTCTTGTAAACCTTTTCAATTTTCCTACCTACTCCCATCTACTCAAAAGCTTTCTTCATTCTTGTACCACATAGTCAAAAGGTTGAAATCAGAAATTCAAACAATCAAGACTTCCGTATTGTGCAACTCAATTCCAATTTTCATTGTAAGTCCTCATATTTTATATTTATTACAAGCTCCAACTTTATGCTTAAATTATTACACCGGACAAAAGAGTCAACCACTGCTTCAACAACTTTGTCGCCCACTCCAACGACAATGCCACCCAATCCAACTAGTATTCTACCTAATCCAACCACTCCAAAGAAAAAAGATAAAGAAAAAATGACCAGTATGGCATCCGAGGCATTTTTCAAATGATTTTCTGATGAAAAAGATGATGCAGAATCCCGAGATGCTCAAAGAATATTTGGACATTTCAAAAGCAAGATAATGATGATAAAAGCAACAAAAAAGGAGTCAGCAGGCTCATCTGAATCAACTTTTGATCCGTTTGGGGGACCATGCGGACAAGACAATATATTAAGCATAAAGTTGGAGCTTGTAATAAATATAAAATATGAGTACTTACAATGAAAATTGGAATTGAGTTGCACAATACGGAAGTCTTGATTGTTGAATTTCTGATTTCAACCTTTTGACTATGTGGTACAAGAATGAAGAAAGCTTTTGAGTAGATGGGAGTAGGTAGGAAAATTGAAAAGGTTTTACAAGAGAATTCTTTCTAAGATTGCTATGAAGTCTTTCACCGATGCCTATCTTCTAAAATTTGGTTCTATTTGTAGAGGCTCGGGGCTTCACTTGAATCTTCATTTCTGTCTTCATTTGAATTTGAATTTCATTTGCTTTTAAGAAGTGGCCGACATCTTTGAGTGATTGCTTTTCTTTTGAAATTGCAATCCCTTTGATTGACTTAAAAGTCATTTGGGTCTTGTCCGCATGGCCCCCAAACGGATCAAAAGTTGATTCAGATGAGCCTGCTGACTCCTCTATTTTGTTGCTTTTATCATCCTTATCTTGCTTTTGTAAATAGTCCAAATATTCTTTAGCATTCGGGATTCTGCATCATCTTTTTCATCAGAAAATCATTTGAAAATGCCTCGGATGCCATACTGGTCACTTTTTCTTTATCTTTTTCTTTGGAGTGGTTGGATTAGGTAGAATCTAGTTGGATTGGGTGGTTGTCGTTGGAGTGGGCGACAAGATATGTTGTAGAAGCAGTGGTTGACTCTTTTGTCCATTTGAGCTTTTCTCCGTTGTAGAAATCTTATACGTTTGCTTGATCTCCGAATTCCTGATTGAATCCTGTCCACCATTTAATTTTGAATTCTCTCTGACTAGAGACATTGGAAGTGGCTTTTCTAATTCTTGATGAATTTTGAAACTCCAGCAAAATATCCATGGTACTTTGAACTCCATATGGAATAAAATTGGTCTTGTATGCTCTTCCCCCTTTGCTCTTTTTTAGATAAGTTTGAAATCCCATAAGCCATTTGGAGGAAGTATCTCTGATTGGGGTCCGAACCATTTCCACCAGTGGTTGAACCAAATTGGAAATTCTCTATTGCAACTTTCTTTAAAGTGAAGAAACCAGGAATGATTGAATGGTCTAAAAAGGAAAGCACGATACCATGCCATTTGTAATCTTGAATTGCCGTCTGGAATGAAATTGACTGAGAAAATTTTTAGAATAAAGAGAAGTCCATTCATTAGGCGAACAAACTTTCTTTATGATGCATTTGAATGACTAATATAATTTGGATTTTTCTATCTGGAATAGGGTAAATTTCTACAGATTGAGTATCTGTAAGAATTAATTCATAGTAATCCAAATTTTTTGAAGGGTCATCTGGTTGCCAATAACATTTTGGAGGGAAATATCGTTGAAAACAGTTTGGTTGAGTGTAGTGTATAATGGTGTTTCTTGAAATCTCTGTCAAAGTGATATGTTAAGTGATTGGTTTAGTGAATGTAAAATGTTTTCTTTGGATTTTTCACAATGGGGCTTTGAATCGGTGAAAGACTTCATAGCAATCTTAGAAAGAATTCTCTTGTAAACCTTTTTCAATTTCTACCTACCCTACCCTACTAAAAGCTTTCTTCATTCTTGTACCACATAGTCAAAAGGTTAAATCAGAAATTCAACAATCAAGATTACTCCGTATTGTGCAACTCAATTCCCAATTTTCATTGTAAGTCCTCATATTTTAATATCTTATTAAAGCAACCTTTATGCTTAAATTATTACACCGGACAAGAGAGTCAACCACTGCTTCAACAACTTTGTCGCCCACTCCAACGACAATGCCACCCAATCCAACTAGTATTCTACCTAATCCAACCACTCCAAAGAAAAGATAAAAAGAAAAAAGTGAACCAGTATGGCATCCCGAGGCATTTTCAAATGATTTTCTGATGAACAAAAGATGATGCAGAATCCCGAGATGCTCAAAGAATATTTGGACATTTACAAAAGCAAGATAATGATGATAAAAACAAAAATAGAGGAGTCACCAGGCTCATCTGAATCAACTTTTGATCCGTTGGGGGACCATGCGGACAAGACAATAATTTAAGCATAAAGTTGGAGCTTGTAATAAATATAAAATATGAGTACTTACAATGAAAATTGGAATTGAGTTGCACAATACGGAAAGTCTTGATTGTTGAATTTCTGATTTCAACCTTTTTGACTATGTGGTACAAGAATGAAGAAAGCTTTTGAGTAGATGGGAGTAGGTAGGAAAATTGAAAAGGTTTACAAGAGAATTCTTTCTAAGATTGCTATGAAGTCTTTCACCGATGCCTATCTCTAAAATTTGGTTTATTGTAGAGGCTCGGGGCTTCACTTGAATCTTCATTTCTGTCTTCATTTGAATTTGAATTTCATTTGCTTTTAAGAAGTGGCCGACATCTTTGAGTGATTGCTTTCTTTTGAAATTGCAATCCTTTGATTGACTTAAAAGTCATTTGGGTCTTGTCCGCATGGTCCCCAAACGGATCAAAAGTTGATTCAGATGAGCCTGCTGACTCCTCTATTTTTTGTTGCTTTTATCATCCTTATCTTGCTTTTGTAAATAGTCCAAATATTCTTTGAGCATCTCGGGATTCTCATCATCTTTTTCATCAGAAAATCATTTGAAAATGCCTCGATGCATATCCTGGTCACTTTTCTTTATATCTTTTCTTTGGAGTGGTTGGATTAGGTAGAATACTAGTTGGATTGGGTGGCATTGTCGTTGGAGTGGGCGACAAAGTTGTTGAAGCATGGTTGACTCTTTTGTCCATTTGAGCTTTCTCCGGTTGTTAGAAATCTTATCACGTTTGCTTGTCTCTCGAATTCCTGATTGAATCCTGTCCACCATTTAATTTTGAATTTCTGACTAGAGACATTGGAAGTGGCTTTTTCTAATTCTGATGAATTTTGAAACTCCAGCACAATATCCATGGACTTTGAACTCCATATGGAATAAAATTGGTCTTGTATGCTCTTCCCTTGTGCTCTTTTTAGATAAGTTTGAAATCCCATAAGCACATTGGAGGAAGTATCTCTGATTGGGTCCGAACCATTTCTCCACCAGTGGTTGACAAATTGGAAATTCTCTATTGCAACTTTCTTTAAAATGAAGAACCAGGAATGATTGAATGGTCTAAAAAGAAAGACGATACCATGCCATTTTGTAATCTTGATATTGAATCCGTCTGGAATGAAATTGACGAGAAGGATTTTTTTAGAATAAAGAGAAGTCCATTCATTAGGCGAACAAACTTTCTTTATGATGCATTTTTGAATGACTAAAATATTTGGATTTTTTCTATCTGGAATAGGGTAAATTTCTACAGATTGAGTATCTGTAAGAATTAATTCATAGTAATCCAAATTTTTTGAAGGGTCATCTGGTTGCCAATAACATTTTGGAGGGAAATATCGTTGAACAGTTGGTTGAGTGTAGTGTATAATGGTGTTTCTTGAAATCTAGTCAAAGTGATATGTTGAGTGATTGGTTTAGTGAAGTAAATGTTTTCTTTGGATTTTTCAAATGGGCTTGAATCGGTGAAAGACTTCATAGCAATCTTAGAAAGAATTCTCTTGTAAACCTTTTCAATTTTCTACCTACTCCCATCTACTCAAAAGCTTTCTTCATTCTTGTACCACATAGTCAAAAGGTTGAAATCAGAAATTCAACAATCAAGACTTCCGTATTGTGCAACTCAATTCCAATTTTCATTGTAAGTCCTATATTTTATATTTATTACAAGCTCCAACTTTATGCTTAAATTATTACACCGGACAAAAGAGTCAACCACTGCTTCAACAACTTTGTCGCCCATCCAACGACAATGCCACCCAATCCAACTAGTATTCTACCTAATCCAACCACTCCAAAGAAAAAAGATAAAGAAAAAGTGACCAGTATGGCATCCGAGGCATTTTCAAATGATTTTCTGATGAAAAAGAGATGCAGAATCCCGAGATGCTCAAAGAATATTGGACATTTACAAAAGCAAGATAAGGATGAAAAAGCAACAAAATAGAGGAGTCAGCAGGCTCATCTGAATCAACTTTTGATCCGTTTGGGGGACCATGCGGACAAGACAATAATTTAAGCATAAAGTTGGAGCTTGAATAATATAAAAATATGAGTACTTACAATGAAAATTGGAATTGAGTTGCACAATACGGAAGTCTTGATTGTTTGAATTTCTGATTTCAACCTTTTGACTTGTGGTACAAGAGATGAAGAAAGCTTTTGAGTAGATGGGAGTAGGTAGGAAAATTGAAAAAGGTTTACAAGAGAATTCTTTCTAAGATTGCTTATGAAGTCTTTTCACCGATGCCTATCTTCTAAAATTTGGTTCTATTTGTAGAGGCTCGGGGCTCACTTGAATCTTCATTTCTGTCTTCATTTGAATTTGAATTTCATTTGCTTTTAAGAAGTGGCCGACATCTTTGAGTGATTGCTTTTCTTTTGAAATTGCAATCCCTTTGATTGACTTAAAAGTCATTTGGGTCTTGTCCGCATGGTCCCCAAACGGATCAAAAGTTGATTCAGATGAGCCTGCTGACTCCTCTATTTTGTTGCTTTTATCATCCTTATCTTGCTTTTGTAAATAGTCCAAATATTCTTTGAGCATCTCGGGATTCTGCATCATCTTTTTCATCAGAAAATCATTTGAAAATGCCTCGGATGCCATACTGGTCACTTTTTTTCTTATATTTTTTCTTTGGAGTGGTTGGATTAGGTAGAATACTAGTTGGATTGGGTGGCATTGTCGTTGGAGTGGGCGACAAAAGTTGTTGAAGCAGTGGTTGACTCTTTTGTCCATTTGAGCTTTTCTCCGGTTGTTAGAAATCTTATCACACTTTGCTTGATCTCCGAATTCCTGATTGAATCCTGCCACCATTTTAATTTTGAATTCTCTGACTAGAGACATTGGAAGTGGCTTTTCTAATTCTTGATGAATTTTGAAACTCCAGCAAAATATCCATGGTACTTTGAACTCCATATGGAATAAAATTGGTCTTGTATGCTCTTTCCCCCTTTGCTCTTTAGATAAGTTTGAAATCCCATAAGCACATTTGGAGGAAGTATCTCTGATTGGGGTCCGAACCATTTCCACCAGTGGTTGAACCAAATTGGAAATTCTCTATTGCAACTTTCTTTAAAAGTGAAGAACCAGGAATGTTAATGGTCTCTAAAAAGGAAAAGCACGATACCATGCCATTTTGATAATCTTGATATGTGAATCCGTCTGGAATGAAATTGACTGAGAAGGATTTTTTAGAATAAAGAGAAGTCCATTCATTAGGCGAACAAACTTTTCTTTATGATGCATTTTGAATGACTAATAATATTTGGATTTTTCTATCTGGAATAGGGTAAATTCTAACAGATTGAGTATCTGTAAGAATTAATTCATAGTAATCCAAATTTTTGAAGGGTCATCTGGTTGCCATAAACATTTTGGAGGGAAAAATTCGTTGTACGTTGAACAGTTTGGTTTGAGTGTAGTGTATAATGTGTGTGTTTCTTGAAATACTAGTCAAAGTGATATGTTGAGTGATTGGGTTTTTAGTGAAGTAAAATGTTTTCTTTGGATTTTTCAATGGGCTTTGAATCGGTGAAAGACTTCATTGCAATCTTAGAAAGAATTCTCTTGTAAACCTTTTCAATCCTACCTACTCCCATCTTAACTCAAAAGCTTTCTTCATTCTTGTACCACATAGTCAAAAGGTTGAAATCAGAAATTCAAACAATCAAGACTTCCGTATTGTGCAACTCAATTCCAATTTTCATTGTAAGTCCTCATATTTTATATTTATTACAAGCTCCAACTTTATGCTTAAATTATTACACCGGCAAAAGAGTCAACCCACTGCTTCAACAACTTTGTCGCCCACTCCAACGACAAATGCCACCCAATCCAACTATATTCTACCTAATCCAACCACTCCAAAGAAAAAGATAAAGAAAAAGTGACCAGTATGGCATCCGACATTTTCAAATGATTTTCTGATGAAAAAGATGATGCAGAATCCCGAGATACTCAAAGAATATTTGGACATTTACAAAAGCAAGATAGGATGATAAATGCAACAAAATAGAGGAGTCAGCAGGCTCATCTGAATCAACTTTTGATTCCGTTTGGGGGGACCATGCGGACAAGACAATAATTTAACATAAAGTTGGAGCTTTGTAATAAATATAAAATATGAGTACTTACAATGAAATTGGAATTGAGATTGCACAATACGGAAGTCTTGATTGTTGAATTTTTCTGATTCAACCTTTTGACTATGTGGTACAAGAATGAAGAAGGCTTTTGAGTAGATGGGAGTAGGTAGGAAAATTGAAAAGGTTACAAAGAGAATTCTTTCTAAGATTGCTATGAAGTCTTTCCACCGATGCCTATCTTCTAAAATTTGGTTCTATTTATAGAGGCTCGGGGCTTCACTTGAATCTTTTCATTCTGTCTTCATTTGAATTTGAATTTCATTTTGCTTTTAAGAAGTGGCCGACCATCTTTGGAGTGATTGCTTTTCTTTTTGAAATTGCAATCCCTTTGATTGACTTAAAAGTCATTTGGGTCTTGTCCGCATGGTCCCCCAAAACGGATCAAAAGTTGATTCAGATGAAGCCTGCTGACTCCTCTATTTTTGTTGCTTTTATCATCCTTATCTTTGCTTTTGTAAATAGTCCAAATATTCTTTGAGCATCTCGGGATTCTGCATCATCTTTTTCATCAGAAAATCATTTGAAAATGCCTCGGATGCCATACTGGTCACTTTTTCTTTATCTTTTTTCTTTGGAGTGGTTGGATTAGGTAGAATACTAGTTGGATGGGTGGCATTTGTCGTTGGAGTGGGCGACAAAGTTGTTGAAGCAGTGGTTGACTCTTTTGTCCATTTGAGAGCTTTTCTCCGGTTGTTAGAAATCTTATCACGTTTGCTTGATCTCGAATTCCTGATTGAATCCTGTCCACCATTTATTTTGAATTCTCTGACTAGAGACATTGGAAGTGGCTTTTTCTAATTCTTGATGAATTTTGAAAACTCCAGCAAAATATTCATGGTACTTTGAACTCCATATGAATAAAATTGGTCTTGTAATGCTCTTCCCCCTTTGCTTCTTTTTGATAAGTTTGAAATCCCATAAGCACATTTGGAGGAAGTATCTCTGATTGGGGTCCGAACCATTTCCACCAGTGGTTGAACCAAATGGAAATTCTCTATTGCAACTTTCTTTAAAAGTGAAGAACCAGGAATGATTAAGGTCTAAAAAGGAAAGCACGATACCATGCCATTTTGTAATCTTGATATGTGAATCCGTCTGGAATGAAATTGACTGAGAAGGATTTTTTAGAATAAAGAGAAGTCCATTCATTAGGCGAACAAAACTTTCTTTATGATGCATTTTGAATGACTAATAATATTTTGGATTTTTTCTATCTGGAATAGGGTAAATTTCTACAGATTGAGTATCTGTAAGAAATTAATTCATAGTAATCCAAATTTTTTTGAAGGGTCATCTGGTTGCCAATAACATTTTGGAGGGAAAAATTCGTTGAACAGTTTGGTTGAGTGTAAGTGTATAATGGTGTTTCTGAAATCTAGTCAAAGTGATATGTTGAGTGATTGGTTTAGTGAAGTAAAGTTTTCTTGGGATTTTTCAATGGGGCTTTGAACGGTTGAAAACTTCATAGCAATTCTTAGAATGAATTCTCTTGTAAACCTTTTCAATTTTCCTACCTACTCCCATCTACTCAAAAGCTTTCTTCATTCTTGTACCACATAGTCAAAAGGTTAAAATCAGAAATTCAACAATCAAGACTTCCGTATTGTGCAAACTCAATTCCAATTTTCATTGTAAGTCCTTCATATTTTATATTTATTTACAAGCTCCAACTTTATGCTTAATTATTACACCGCGACAAAAGAGTCAACCACTGCTTCAACAACTTTGTCGCCCATCCAACGACAATGCCACCCAATCCAACTAGTATTCTACCTAATCCACACCACTCCAAAGAAAAAAGATAAAGAAAAAGTGACCAGTATGGCATCCGAGGCATTTTCAAATGATTTTCTGATGAAAAAGATGATGCAGAATCCCGAGATGCTCAAAGAATATTTGGACATTTACAAAGCAAGATAATGATGATAAAAGCAACAAATAGAGGAGTCAAGCAGGCTCATCTGAATCAACTTTTTGATCCGTTTGGGGGACCATGCGGACAAAACAATAATTTAAGCATAAAGTTGGAGCTTGTAATAAATATAAAATATGAGTACTTACAATGAAAATTGGAATTGAGTTGCCACAATACGGAAGTCTTGATTGTTGAATTTCTGATTTCAACCTTTTGACTATGTGGTACAAGAATGAAGAAAGCTTTTTGAGTAGATGGAGTAGGTAGGAAAATTGAAAAGGTTTACAAGAGAATTCTTCTAAGATTGCTATGAAGTCTTTCACCGATGCCTATCTTCAAATTTGGTTCTATTGTAGAGGCTCGGGGCTTCACTTGAATCTCATTCCTTCATTTAAGTTGAATTTCATTGCTTAAGAAGTGGCCGACATCTTTGAGTGATTGCTTTTCCTTTTGAAATTGCAATCCCTTGATTGACTTAAAAGTCATTTGGGTCTTGTCCGCAGGCCCCCAAACGGATCAAAAGTTGATTCAGATGAGCCGCTGACTCCTCTATTTTGTTGCTTTTATCATCCTTATCTTGCTTTGTAAATAGTCCAAATATTCTTTGAGCATCTCGGGATTCTGCATCATCTTTTCATCAGAAAATCATTTGAAAATGCCTCGGATGCCATACTGGTCACTTTTTCTTTATCTTTTTCTTTGGAGTGGTTGGATTAGGTAGAATACTAGTTGGATTGGGTGGCATTGTCGTTGGAGTGGGCGACAAAGTTGTTGAAGCAGTGTTGACTCTTTTGTCCATTTGAGCTTTTCCCGGTTGTTTAAAATCTTATCAGTTTGCTTTGATCTCCGAATTCCTGATTGAATCCTGTCCACCATTTAATTTTGAATTCTCTGACTAGAGACATTGGAAGTGGCTTTTCTCTAATTCTTGATGAATTTTGAAACTCCAGCAAAATATCCATGGTACTTTGAACTCCATATGGAATAAAATTGGTCTTGTATGCTCTTCCCCTTTGCTCTTTTTAGATAAGTTTGAAATCCCATAAGCACATTTGGAGGAAGTATCTCTGATTGGGGTCCGAACCCATTTCCACCAGTGGTTTGAACCAAATTGGAAATTCTCATTGCAACTTTCTTTAAAATGAAAGAACCAGGAATGATTGAATGGTCTAAAAAGGAAAAGCACGATACCATGCCATTTGTAATCTTGATATGTGAATCCGTCTGGAATGAAATTACTGAGAAGGATTTTTTAGAATAAAGAGAAGTCCATTCATTAAGGCGAACAAAACTTTCTTCTTATGATGCATTTTGATGACTAATAATATTTTGGATTTTTTCTATCTGGAATAGGGTAAATTTCTACAGATGAGTATCTGTAAGAATTAATTCATAGTAATCCAAATTTTTTGAAGGGTCATCTGGTTGCCAATAACATTTTGGAGGGAAATTCGTTGAACAGTTTGGTTGAGTGTAGTGTATAATGGTGTTTCTTGAATCTAGTCAAAGTGATATGTTGAGTGATTGTTTAGTAAGTAAGTAAAATGTTTTTCTTTGGATTTTTCAATGGGGCTTTGAATCGTTGTGAAAGACTTCATTAGCAATCTTAGAAAGAATTCTCTTGTAAACCTTTTCAATTTTCCCTACCTACTCCCATCTACTCAAAAAGCTTTCTTCATT
>JAZHGG010000789.1:0-29802 GCA_036785865.1 Coffea canephora | reverse complement strand
AACGAAGGGGTTGCTGTAACTTCTATTGTGAAGGAAAAACTTGTGCTTTTTTTCGCTTGGTGTCATCCAATAGGGAGGAATCATGAAGCAAGTTCAGCGCTACACTACTGCTCCTCCCTCACCGAACTCGACAAGCAATAAGTAGAGAAGCTCCTTCGACAGTCCCGGAACACTGCAAAATGAACCAAACTCTTTCCCGTATCATGTGCATCGAATCGAACAAAGATATTCGACAAATGAAACCTTCATGATGGATATCGGTAGCGGTCGCCCTTTCTGTTGCCCTAATAGCAATTTTTCGCTGACAGCACATTTCAATTTTCGCCCATATGATATAAACTTCGCCTGTAGTTTGTCGGAGATGTATCCTTCATAGGCAAAGTTACACTGACATCCTTGTACTGTTGACTTTCCATTTTGGCAGGTGATCTAGAAGATAGAGTAAACAGTAGATGCAGTCGTATAGTTGTATGAAACTGGTGAAGTCACACTATTAGTTTTTTGTGGAGTTATATGATTGCTCTTTTATCTGAAATCACCTGTGTTGTTCAATCTATTTTGGTGTTAATGACTGCAACTAATTGAAACTATTAATTGTATAATGAATGCACAAATGGTTACCTTAATTGTAAATTGTTACAATTCGTACGTTCTTACTTACAGCTTTGTTCGTCCTAAGTTACAACATTCAGTGAATTAGTTGTAAATTGAAAATCTTTAATAAAGCATCAGGAGCAGAAGGAGGTGCTTATTCAGGTACTATCACAATTGTGGATCATTGAATGACCAAGGCCATTCAGTTTTACACATCTGACTCTGGGCCAAAAAACTGACATTCATTGTGAGATTTTGTGCACAATATTTTGCGTATTCTGTGTATGCACAGTGTCGAAATTAAGGTCACTAATGTGTAACCAGTATTCACATCGGTACCCTTAATGTTGCAATACAGGTCTTACCATGATAAAATTGCCCAATTGGTATTTTATTTTCTTATGCTGATTAGTGACAAGACGTAACACTTATTATTTTATGTATCGATACTAAAAATATAGTTCAACAAATTTTGTCCATGCGATTGACAAGCTGTTCATATATTGTTACAATTCGTAAGTTATTATTTACCTCTTTGTTCGTTCTGAGTTACAACATACATAAAAATTTCTGGTCGAATTTGAAATCTCCTATAGAGCATTGGAGCAGAAGGAGGTACGAACCGCTCATAGAGGAAGTAAATTTGGGTCATACACTGACCAAGGTCATAGAGTGTTACACATCTGACTCTTGGCCAAGAAACTGTTGCATATTTGGGCTGTCATACCTCCCTGTGACAGTGTAAATGTGCATGCACACAGTGAAATGTACATGAATCTAAGGTGTAACTCTGTATCCACGTGACTCTTAAAAGTTGGTGGACAGGACCAAAACATGATAAAAGCTGCAAACATGTGTTGAAGTCTGTAAACGATTGGCAACAGCATGTAACACGTATATTCACTGTCGGTACCAAATCTGCCTGGAAACGTAACAAAACTTATCCGACATGGTTCAGGCACTGCATATGGGTCTACAGTCTCTTCTCCCGTGATGTACTAGTTGCCTCATATGGTTCGTGAAGATCTCACTATTTTAATGAGATGTTCGAGAAAGTCTCGCTACGCAATGTTTTGGGGTTCGAAACGATCATCGTAACTATTCTCAATACATACTTAATAAAGTGTTTAAGAAATTTAATGTGTCAGTGGGAGGAATTATCGTTTCTGCCAAGGGCAATACCACAAACAAGAAAAGACGAAAGGTTCATCGAACATTAACTAGTTGTATTATCACTAGTTTCTAATATCGGGGAATATCTAGTTGGAATATTATTCAGTTTTAAATAGAGCAGACGAAAACCTCCTGATTGCAAATTCATTAGTTATAATAAATTGTAACATACACCTAACTGGTTGTAACGCAATCTGTACATAGTGAAACGTACGGTCACTGATGTGTAACTGTTTATCCACATGACCCTTAATATTGGTGTACAGGTCATTTCATGACAAAAAGCTGCATAATTTGTTTTATTGTGTGAACAGATTTGACACAATTCAATGGCATGCATCGAACTCTACAGCTTCCACTGCCACGACAAAATTGTTTGGCCTGGAATGCGTTGTCCAGTGATATTTTACCACATTGTGAGGGTCCTGCGGACTATAAAAGGGTGCGGTTGCAGTAGTATATCCCTCAACAACAAAAATTTTTCCGTCCACCTTTCATTACTACACAAACATTTTCCATTTTCAATAACTTCACACTTCCCATTTCATTCTACTGAAGGGTGGCAATGAACCCGTGTATGAAATTTATTATTAGTATTCTTCAACCCTCCTCTAACCTCAATTGCAGTGTCATCAATAGAGGGTTCACACAGAAATCAAGTTCTTGGGTGCCAAATAGCAGCCAGTTGCTTGCAAGATGTTCGAGAAGATCTCGCTAATTTAATGAGATGTTCGAGAAGGCCTCGCTACATCAATTGTTTTGGGGTTCGAATCGACCATCTCTATGTTCTCAATAGACACTTGCTAAGTGTCTAAGAAATTTTATGTGTTAGAGGGGAGGACTTATTGTTTGTGCCAAGTGCAATTGCGCAAACGAGATAAGAGGAAAGGTTCATCAAATATTAACTAGTTGTAGTATCACTAGTTGTAATATCAGAGAATTTCTAGTTGTAATATCAGTAGTTTTAACTAGATAAGACGAAAAACTGCCGATTGCAAATTCATTAGTTGTAATGAATTGTAACATATACATAACTGGTTGTAACTCAACATGCACATGGAGTAATCAAAATTTGTTGCATTTTAAATATTACATACCCTACTTTCAAATTACTTGTTTGACGAAGTATCATGTTCTTCTGCGAAACTGTTACTTATTATGTGGTCATGTGGAACCAAGGCAAGCCGCAAATTGGTAGTTCGTTCTGTACTGAAGGAGTAATACCTATTGAAGTGCCTGTAATACTATCTGTAATACTCATCGTTAATACAATTGTAAACAAATTGTCTAAATTTTAACATTTGGGCAAATGACAAGGTCCCTGTACAAGCACATCAATAAGCGATAAAAGCTATTAACGTCCTGTAACGTACATATGCTGGTGGTAACTTCTTGTTACACTTGAAAAGTAAGGTGACTGACGACTATTTGGGTATTCCCCTGACCCAATTGTTGTTGGAGTACAGGTCATGACCCAATCGAATTAAACCATTATTTCATCCACATACTATACATTTGACTAAACGTTGAGTCTATTCTCTCGTTAATAGGTGGTTGCCATGCCTTCATCTACTCACCCAGGAGTAGGATCCCGTGGAGAACAACATGAAATGACATAGCAAGCAGTTGGTCAAGTTGCCAGAAGAAATCATTTACTAGCATGATCTGAAATAGGTACTCTGTTAAAAATTTCTACCTTTTTTTTTCTCCCACCTAATTCTGTATCAGTAGATCCTTCCTTTCATCCAACCAAAAAGCAGCAGGTATTAGCATAGTCATGCAATCCACAAACGAAGGATCTCAGACAAGCTCACCATCAAATGTTCGGCAAAAAAGACGGAAAGTATCGTTGGATCCAACAAATGCCATAAGCAAGTATGAAACACCAGGTGGGAGGATTTTATATGGTACCAAACGCGAGTTTAGGAACGCTCCACTTAACACCAACAACTCTCTGGGACTAGCTGGTCACATTTTTAAAAATACCGTCAACGATCATCTACCATCTGGCTATTTCGTTATGGACCATGAACCCATATGGGAGCCTGTTCGTGAGCGAAGAATGGAATTAGAGGTATTTTGTCGCTGGCATGGCATCCGCGTCCCGAGAACAAGGTCAGCGGATCTTGTTATAGGACCACAAGCCAATGATGCAAGCGTATTACATAGACTACAGCGAGAAGTTATGCAGATGGAGCGTAGGCTTCACAGGTTCCACGAGATCCAAGCCGTAAAAAGACATGGTATTGGAAAATATTTTGATGTTCAACACATTTTAGCAGATCCCATGCTTATATCGGATCCGGACCTATCTGACTTTACTGAATCAAGCGACGATGACTTTCAAAGGTACATACCCCACTGTCTAATGCATGACGGCGTTCCCAGGTGTTGTATGGGACACAACTGATAACAAGGGATGTAGTCCAATGTTCATCTGGGTAGCGATACAACTATACTCATTATAATTTCTGCTCAAACAAATTGCTTACCATATTTGGATATTAATCATGCCCGTTTAACACTTGTAACTGGTTGTTACGTAACAGTAACATATCACTAACTGGTTGTAACCCATTGTGTACTGTTCGTTCTTCCTTTTTGTTGCATTGTAAAACTTCATTTTAACGTTACAAATTAGTTCTCCAAGGAATCATTTTCTTATGCGCACCTATTACCAACATGTGATCGTGACCTGCCTTGACCATAATTTAATTAGCCTAAAAACTTGTAATACCAATTGATGTGCCTGTGATATATCATGTCAATAGTGCACTAAATTCGTCAAACGATGCAAAATAAATGGCGTAAATGATAATATTTTTATAAAAATAGCCCAATAATAATTCAAATTTATCATCGTAAGAAAATCAAGACAATTTATACTTTAGATTGTGTTATCTTATACATCGTACCTTTGGCGGTGCGATCTATGGCAATAAATACGTTATTAAGGTATGCAATTCAATGTAGTAGAATGGTATACATATTACGACAACCATTCAACTGTTATGGTCGATTTAATGAAAAATATCCGATCACAAAAAACACGTTCAATTCTATTGTAATTACTTAAATTTTCTACCAACTTTATAATTTTCTAACAATTTTATACAACCCAATACAAACTATTGATGACTACTAACACTAGATGGGATTACAATTGTAATCCACTTGTCTAAATTTGAAAAGAGTGAAACATCAATGGTGCCTGTACAACCTCGTCAATAAATTGTAACAGCTTATTAACTACTTGTAACGTACATATGCAGCATTCTCAGGTTGGGACAACCACTTAATGTCTCTTTCAAAAAGTATAGTTACACATCATTCATCAACCTCATTCTCGGGAGAGGCGACGTCAACGCGTAGTTGCAATCCCTGTGTGTTATTTCTTCCCTGAAATGCGTAATGATGGCAAATCAGCAAATATTATTAATAAAACATACGATTAATGATATACGATATCCAAGTCTCGAATTAATAACATTACATAAATATGTGCTGTAACGATAAAAGTTTGTCACCTGAGGTGATGGTGCAAATACATGATATGCATCAACATCACAGTGTGTTGAAATTGCCCCACGCTCCTCCTACATTATATAGTATAAGTAATCGACTGTCAACAAATCATTACCAGTGCCTATATTACTCACTTATAAAGTTAAATTGGACTAGACATTATAACAAAAATGATATATCAGACCATTAAGACATCTCTGACGGAGTTATGCTTGAAAAAAATAGAAAATCTGGGATGCATCCATTCTGTAGGGACACTTGCAGGAGGCCCCTGATTAGCCAAACGGTGGACCTTAGAATAATAAAAAATAATACGTTATTAAAGCGAGCATACGTTAGCCGTTAACTGTCTAATTTGCATGATTTGACAGCCTTCGGGTGCCCACCATTACAATTAAAGAAAAAAAGGTAGCTCTACTACATGAACAAGAAGGCTTTTATTTTAACTACTAAATGTATGCATACCGTTTGACTTTCATCGATATCGGGAGCAACAGCATTTGGAGGGCCATTCACTGTCTGACTCATTGAATGCGTCTACAAGTTTCGTATGGGCCAAATCATTGTATAAGACAAACAAAATACGTCTATCAGGAGGGATGACGGTCGTAACAACATTATCACACAACGTAACATCAATGTAACTATTTATGCTGTTAGAAATATCCAAATAAAAGCAACAGTCGTTTCTATTTTATACTAACCGAAACAGAGTCAGTAGATGAACGACATCCCATAAACATGTATTCCTCAAATGAAACCGATGTCGGCTCCGATTCTGAGACCTACAGTATTGACACGGCAATAATATTATTTCATAATAAATGTTACCTAAACTTTAGTTAATAGTATAACAATAACTTGTTTTAACATAAATGTTCCATAAATACCAAAATTTGATCCATACCGTAGTCTGTGTAGTTCTTGATAATCTAGATTTTCTTTTTACTCTGTCAAATTTATCGACCCAACTTCGCATCACTCTACTTTTCTTCCCACCGCCTCATTTTTTAATGCCTCTTGCGACTACTGCCTCCCCCATTTCATTTACAATTTCAATTTTATCCCGTTCCTCCATATTCAGATTTTTTTGATTTTGCAAAGGTTGCTCTTCGCTTTCTGAGAGGAGGAGCTCAACTCTCTTTGACAAATCGGATATGACAGTGATTGCTACTTTGCTGGTGTCCTCCGACATTGCTGCTCGAGTTGCGACCTTAATCATGGCTGGAGCGAGCTCCCGATAACGAGTTGAAATCATTACTTTAGGATCAGCCACAACTTCCTGTCCTCGCCGATCAAAACAGTCTCCAGCCCGAGCTCTTTTTGTCCATCGACTCTTAATGTATTCAGGAGGAATTATTTTTATGCCCACAGTATCAAACACCTTCAACGCGTGCTCACATAAAATGCCTTCATTCTCGTATTTTTTGCAACTACAACGTACACTTAGATCATTCCGATTGAATACCACTATTCTTTCACGTCCTCCATCATACCTCATGACCGCAAACTCCACAATCATCGCTGCATCTTGTTGTCTCAATATAACCATAGCTGTTGACTCGCCATATTCATTTTGAAATGCAACAAACACGGTTGGTGAATACGTCTCTGATGCATGCACAAGCATAGGTGTTTGTCTTAACCCGACCATGGGGAGCTTTTGCCTCATTTCATATTCTGCGATCAGTTCATTATGTCTCTTTTCATCAACCACCCGATTGAAATGTCTAAAGAACTGCACAAGGTCATGATCCAGTTTCAAATGATTTTTAATTGCTGCATTTAGGCTTTCGCTAAGTTGGGTGCTTCGCATTCCCGCGGTCCATCTTTCTTTCATCATGCACCTTGCCCATTTATCACGAATTCTATACAACCCGGAGAGCCATTCATTATTTTCAAGATTGTGTTTCTTCACCATTGCCTCCCACACCCTATTGAATTGTTCCACTTCTTCAAACTCATACATGCATGCACCAAACATGTATGGAAGATCACTATTTTCCTTGTAGTGATTGCCAAGATGTTTCATAAAATTACGCCTTATGTGAAACGTACATAGACCGTGAAATGTTTCAGGCATAACAACTGAAAGAGCGACTGCCATGGCATGATCTTGGTCGGTTAGTATGGTACTTGGACGCTTTCCGCACATTGCTTCTAGAAATGTACCAAACACCCATTTGAAAGAATCTATAGTCTCATCATACATAAGGGCAGCACCGAATATCACAATTTGCTTATGTTGGTTAAAACCCACAAACACTCCAAGTGGCCGGTATTCTTTATTCGTTTTGTAGGTTGTGTCGAATGTGACTACGTCTCCAAAAAATTTGTAGTCAATTAACATTCCTGCATCAGCCCAAAAGATATTCGTTATCTGCTCTTCACAGTCCAGCTGTACGGCATGAAAAAATGATGGATTCTCGAGTGTTTGCTCTTGAAAATAATTCAGCATGCTACCTGCTTCTCCATATTTCAAACTCCTTTCCCGTCGAGTACGAAGATATCGTTTCAGGTCTTCCCGAGTATATCCCACATATCCCATCCCACCTGCCTCCTTTCCCATAAGCTCATGGCTCTGTTTCAATGAAAGTCCAGCATCCTCGCTTATTTCAGCTTGAAATCCTTGAGCCTCGCTTACTTTTCTTTGTGATGGCATCATATGCGCACATTCAGCAATGTGCAACTCATGGTTATGCTCTAAGACAAGGTCATGCACACGGTACTTCATTGTCCCTCTAAACAACACGATAACCATTTTAGCTCCACACCCTGTTTTCGTCGGCGCTCGTGTCCTCTTTGGCATCACATCACCTTCGTACTTGCGCTTCACACCTTCCTTACAGCAACTATATCTCCTAGACGTGGTCACGCCGTCTTTGTCCTTATTCAGATAGTCTTTACGTACACTGAAACCCATTTTAAAGGCATACTTGTTGTAAAACTTGTACGCATCCTCTTCACTGTTGAACTCCATTCCTAATTCAGGGGTCCCATTTTCTGCCAATTTGCTGCAATTCATTACTTCTGCTCCTGCCAATTATGCATCAAACACCCTAATTTGCAACATTTCATAAATACTATATACATAAACGACAATATAAATGTATATTACCATTCATAATGTGTTATGAATCACACATTACTCGTATATCAAATCCTATTATTACGCTTATCAATATGATTAATGATTCACATTACCTTACTTTTACTCTAAGACAACGGCATTATCTATGTACAAATACAACTCCATGTACACTAACTTATACGGACTGTAATGTATTGGTCACACGATGTAAGTCTATTTTAACTATATGTACATCCACACTGGTGATTATATTTTGATTCTAGGTTCTTTAGCTCACTGGACCTTATGTCATTCGATAATGACAATCGCATAAGCTAACTCCACATTTTCTACTATTTCTACATTTTGAGGGCCAAACAAGTACTTTCTACTAATTGTAATATATTTCTTATATCATGTAATTGACTTACAACACAAGATTCACCCATTTATTATTCACATATGTGTCTTTTCCTCTGCTTCACCTCATTCAACTCTACGCCTCCATTTTAGGGTTAATATCAGAAACCTCCCCTGAGGTTTCTTCTAATCACATCTAGTACCCCCCATATTTTTGAAATCACACTTAGCAACCCTGGCAGTAGGATGTGACAAGTTGTCCTAATCAAAAGGTGAGAAATTACCCAAAAACCACCAACACCAGGCAAATTTTTAAGCGGGGAAATGCTGGAAAACCAATGCTACTGTAAACAAGTAAGGTATAATTCCCTTTGTACCAAATGCTCAAGCTACTCTAAATGGTGGATCTCAAGCCGAAACTTCTGTTAGCATTAATATTGCTGCAATAGTGGCCTCTAACACTATTACCAGCAGTTTCTCTAACACTATTACCAGCAGTTTCTCTAACACTATTACCAGTTGCCGGAGAGGTATGTTTTTTCAAACTTCTGCTGGCTTTCTTTTTCTTCAGGGCCAACTTTCTCCTGTTCTGATTTCCAAAAGGGAAACTTTTCTAATGGACAAAGGTGCTACTTGTGTATAGTTTTGTGCATTGCAATCCTCACCATCTAAACAACTAGTTGTAGATGGTGTTTTTGTTCAGAATTGGATTGCAATATAAGGCTTACGTATCATGTTACTAGACTGATCCAATGTAGTATCATGGACTATGTAATTAGTGGAGAAGGGGCATGGACGGTTACTGCTGTTAAAGGTAGTATAATTACTCGCTGTTGTTCTAGTGTTACAACGTGTACAAATGATATTACACCGTGTGGGACGGTTACTGTTGTTAAAGGTAGTATAATTACTCGCTGTTGTTCTAGTGTTACAACGTGTACAAATGATGTTACACCGTGTGGGACGGTTACTGCTGTTAAAGATAGTATAATTACTCGCTGTTGTTCTAGTGTTACAACGTGTACAAATGATGTTACACCGTGTGGGACGGTTACTGCTATTAAAGGTAGTATAATTACTCGCTGTTGTTCTAATGTTACAACGTGTACAAATGATATTACACCGTGTGTAAAATGCACACAAGCTTCCGGAGTGCAACTGTTCCGGCCCTAGGTCCATAATTAGTTATGCATCTCTATATCGCCAAAATCTCTGATAATTAGTTATAACATTCTTTTTATTACACTTTTACACCCTCAACTTCTAAATTAATATCATATGCCTATTTATTTCTATTTTTATCTTCTAAAATTCACTAATCATTTTGGGCTTTGGGTAAAAGTGGAACAAAAATAAAGTCTCTCTCCTACAATTCATTTTTTACTACCATTTTCAAATAGAGGGGCTGACAAGATACCAAAGTTGTCATTCCATGGGTGCTAAGTGTGATTTCAAAAACATGGGGGGTGCTAGATGTGATTAGAAGAAATCTCAAGGGAGGTTTCTGATATTAACCCTCCATTTTATACACACTGTATGGTCAGGAGAGGGACAAACTAATATTGCTCCATGAGCATGGACCAATTACTAGATGCACAATGATTCATATCAATTGTAATACGGTGGCTATAACATGTAACTAATTTACAACAGGATGTATATTCATTCACTTGTTAAATGTGACTTTGTTTCTCTCATCTTTCCCTAATTCCAGCCGACGGTTTACTTGAATACATAACCCTAGTTCTTCTAAAAACTACTATCCCATTATAGTCCATCACTAAAAAGTTGAATGCTCACACACACACACACAGATACGGTACCACACAAACAAATACAGTTCAACTTAACTATTTTTCTATCATCTTCATATTATGTTTTCAGTGACTCTAATTTCATCCTTCCTTTAACAGATGTGCATTTGGGTGACAAATTATTGGCCACAGCTACTGACATGATTCAGTCATGTTACCTTGGTCTGCTAATACGCTTCACGTTTCACCGAAATCGGAGACGTAGTCACGTAGCTGCTTCTGCTATTAAGTTGAAGGACAAAATCTGGTTTCGTGAGATGCTGAATTTCCTCTATTTGTTTCTACATTACCTCCGCTCTTGCACGCATTCAGAATACATACAACACTCTTATACCCAATTGGAGACCACAGCTGCTTCTGCTATTCAGTTTTACGGACAAACTTTGGCTTCAGGTAATGTTTGCTTCTTCCATGCCGCCTGCCTCTCCACCCAATTTTCTGTCAATTGCTACCTTCATCAGAGTATACTACACCCACTTCACCTACATGAACCCAGTAGGTTGAATCCCACCCGAACTTCAGCTTTCTACCTTCAGTGAGCGGTCAGTCAGAGTAGATGACCTTCACAAGCACATGAAGACGCTTCCCTCAATTTTGTTTTCTGCGGCTAATTCAAAATTTCAACTTGAATTTCAAAAACCAATTCTCTTCCGTCTGCTCCCGTTTGGAAGTCAACATTTTTTTATTTGGAACGGCGTCGTTTTTGTGCCCTGCTTCAGCCTTGCTGACTTGGCTCATTTGTCTCCTCACGTTTTTTATTGTGAGGAGACCGTTCAGGAGCGGTCGTCTGACGACCGCTCCTGCCCCGTATCCGATTATAAGATCTTATCTTGACAATACCATAGAACAGTTGGTTTCATAGAACTGGAATGGTATAAGAAACAATAATTCAATTCCCATCTGTGACAGCCACCTTACTCGAATATTCAATTTACACTATATGGCCCGTGAAAATTCAACTAAAATACTGAAATATATCTAGATTAATAATTCTTAGGGGGCATTTGGTTCTACAAAATTGGAATTGAATTAGAATTGGAATTCTATAGAATTAGAATTCTAGGAATTGGAATTCCAAAATGTTGGAATTCTTTTGTTTGGGAAATGCACAGAATTGATACAAAATTCATTTGGAATTCCAAATTCTTTGTTTGGATGCGAGAAGAATTCATTAAGAATTAGAATTGTTTCCATCTAACATTTGCTTACATAAAAATTTTCTTTTTTCCTTTTTCGTATGAAATAATTTTTTAAACATTTAGCTAATCGTTACTAAAGTTTCAAGGAAAAAATCAATTAGTGCCTTTAATAATTTATTTTTTTCTTGCATTTAACCAATTGTTATTAAAACTTTAAAGAAAAAAACCAATTAGTTCCTTTTCTACAAAAAAAAATAGTATTACTCTTGTTTCCTTTATTCTTAATTAAATTATATTAGATAAAAAACTAATTGGGGTATGTAAGACAACAAGATAAAGTTCATTGTGTATGTAAGTAAAGCTTTTGGAAAATGATGAACAAGAAAGTAACTATTCACAAAATAAAAACAAGAAAGTATGAAGTCTAAAAAATCTCTTAACAAGACCACATTAACATGCCTTTTTCATGCAGACACGTTTGACCCAAAACTTCAAGAACAGTTTTGACCAAAAACCTGCATCACTTGTTGCCAACAAACCATAAATATCTCATCTTGTCCAATTCGTTGATTTTTAAAGAGAATATTATCAATAGAAAGGTGTGCGGCCAAACGTACACAAATCCGCATGCATAAACACATATGTAAATCCAGTGAAATATTAATGACATGGTTCATGGTTGTACAAGTGAAGTTGCTCCAGTCCCTACAAGAGAGCTTCTTCGACCTTTTGCAAAGAATGCTGAAGATCATAGATTCTCACAACCTGCTGCTATATTTAAGGGTCTAGTTGTCTATCGACACCAAACAAACATCAAGCCATATACAACATGTTTTGCACCTTTAAGTCGCAAACTGAGAGACCTAAAAGCAAGATTCAAATGATAAAAGCAAATTACCTCACAATTCACCTAAAGAAAGTACAGGTCATGATGAGTCCAGCAAAAATGGAAAAGTCAACAATCACATGTTTACAAGCAAAATGGACATTCTTAGCCAGCAAAAGAAGAAATAACTTTGTGGGACAATCGCATGTTTAGACAAATTGAATATGGAATGCAAATGAAGACGAGACTCGTACTTCTCGGGCTTTCTTTTCTGTATCCAACAAATGATTTGCTAGCTTCTTTATTACCGTCATTTTAGGCTAAATCGATCTGCTAGCTTAATAACTGATATAAGAAATAAACTGGTTATCATAATTCATAACTTAGCAAAAGAAGAATAAAACAAATCGCAGCATAACAGAAATAAGCCTTAAGAGATCATGAGCCGATAACAGAAATCGCAGCACTCATTTACCCTGGACCGTTTACTGCCGGTATATCATTTTAATGCTGACAAGCATCTTCAATACCTTGGTGGTCACGCCTAAAGAAGAAAGTTTTAAACTGGCGGACAGAAGACTACCCAGCAGTTAGGCATGCCCACGCCAGATGGTCACGCTTAAGGAAAGCAATTTTTATCTATGGTCAGAAGGCTCTATAGTAGTTAAGCGTGACCACTTTGGCGTGGGCACGCCTAGGAACTCAATTTCTGAAAAATAGTCAGAAGACTCTCTAGTAGTTCCCATGCCAAGTCAATTTCTGAAAAATTGTCAGAAGACTCTCTAGTAGTTCCCATGCCAAGTGGTCACGCTTAAAGAGTTTAATTTCCATGGGTTGGTCAGAAGATTCAAGGGTAGTTAGGCGTGCCCACGTCTAACTCAGTGGTTTCAAAAAAAAAATTCCTTTCTTTTCTTTTTCTTTTTCCTTTTCTTTTTCTTTCTTTCTTTCTCTCTTTCCTTTTTATTCCTTTCTTTTCTTTTCCAGCTGTAAGACCGCAACCAAAGGACTTCAAATTCCACCCCCATCGTTGCATTGTTCAACGTGGGTCGTCGGTTCTTGATTATCGCTGCTCATCGCGCATAAATTAGAATCAAGAAAATCAAAATATACAGGCTTCAGTGAGAAATAGCTCGAGTACGAATCGCAGGAATCTGCACGTAGAATATCACTTGTTTCTATATCAAAATTTTTATAATTTAACACCTATGAATATAATAAAATAAAATTATTATTTTATAATACGATAAAATTTTATTATTTTCTAAGGTTATGTGAAAGGTCAAAATATTTTTCACAGAATATTTTAAAATATATAAGTAGAAAAGAATATTAAATTATACATATAATCATGCATTATACAAGTATGTTACGAGTACTTACTAACTAATGTACTAAGTTTTAATCATTTATAAAATATTTTATTGTTATTTCAAATAAGCTTTCTAGTATTAATTTGGTATAAGCCATAAAAGATTGAGTGATTTGAGTCAGTTGCTTCTGTGTTAATTTTGACTGTAGTTAACGAATTCAATGATTTAGTCTGTCTACCTTAGGTTAGTGGGAAAATGGGTCATAGTTGGCTGGAATAAAATTGTAATAAACCCGTTTTCCAATAAAAAATCAATTCTTTATCGCTTTCCTCCATTATAAGAACAAAGTACCCCTTTTCCTAAAAAAAAATTATTTATCGGATAAAATAAAAATAAACCCGTTTTTCAATAAAATTCGAACTCTTTATGCCTTTCCTCTATTATAAGAATTGTGCACCCATTTTGCCATAAACAAATTTATTTATCAAATAAAAAAATATATTTATCGAAAAAATAAAAATAAGCCCGTTTCTCAATAAAACATCAGCTCTTTATGGCTTTCTTCCCTTATAAGAAAAGAGTATTCATTTTGCCATAAACAAATTTGTTTATCAAATAAAATAAAAATAAACTCTTTTTTCAATAAAAAAATGACAGGTCGTCAACCTGTGCAATAATAAAATTAAACCTAATTGCCAGTTAAAATGACCAAAACCCAATTCCAAGTACTGGAGCAGGGACTCTAGGTGTGCAATGGGTTACTTGATTCACCCTGTTCCCGAAGAGTTTGCTTGATCCGATATACCCAAATGGAATGGTTATTCCTTTTCACAAATGATTAGGAATTTATAGGCAGGGCAAGTAGGGTCGTATCCACAGAGACTGGGTATATTTGTTTCTTAAGAAATCCAAAGTAACACAGGGGGTGATTTTGTAGAAACGACGATAATTAAATAAATTCAAATGAGAAAGTAAAAATAAATAATTAACTAGAAATTAAACCACAATTTGCTGAACTCAGGATAACAATAATTAAAGGCCTAAATTAATTAAAATAAGGTAGCAATCAAAAACAAAATAAAGTAGGCAATTAAAAGTCAAATGGCAATCCACTACACTCAAGGGAATATTAACTAAAGATCTAGCCAAGAAATAACTTCAGCAATGGTTCACCTAATTGATCATTGATGCAAAGGCAATCCCAATTATTTACCAATAAATAGGTTATAACTACCAAACGAGCGATGGCAGTCAACCCCTCCTTACCGCGTCGGTGATCAAGGTACGCCCGTTAATCACTGCTCTAATTGAGAAACAATCCTAGGTACGCCCGTAGAATTTAATTCCCCAACTGCCTTACGTATTAGAGGAGCCCTATTCTAACCAAATAACACACTACCAGGGTTATTTTAGATTAGCCCGCGTATCCCCCTGACACGAATCTAATCGTGCCGGTTGTCACTATTTTGAGGTAATTAAACAATTACGGATCTAATACCCCAATTGACAATAGATTACCAAATCAATTAATTATCCGGATCCAAGACAATCAACTAATTAAATAATCAAAAGCATAGTAATTAGGGAATGCACGAATACCAATAAATAAAAAGGAAAGATTTGATTAAATCGATCTCACAATTTTCAGGTGACCCAAAGCATCCGTCGTTTCTTGACTAGAACGAGGGGATTAGCTCATATTGGATGAACTGAGCCCGCGGGAAATCTCAACTAAAGTCACGGCCATTGTATGTATTTCAAGAGCCGCAATTCGTCGAACAGTAAGAACGCAAAATGAAAGTCTAAAGCTGCAATTGAATCTGTCTATTAGTCCCAGCCTCCGTATGGCACAACAAAACCAACGGCACAAGGTGGAAAAGTCAAAGCTAAAAGACAAAGTTGCTTCCTCCTCACATGCGTGGAGAAAAGCTAAAAGAAGGCTAACAAGAAAAGTCCCAGTCCCGAGAAAGTCAAAGATTTTTGCTAAGTTACGGATGAAGAATCCCCCCAGCCAAAGCCAGCCGTCCCCTCCTTTTCTCCTACTCCTCCCGCAGCTCTCCAGCCAGGGAAGGAACAAAAGCCCTTCTTCGGTTCAGCCCATGCCCAAAGGAAAGGGCCCAAAGATTTCTTCCATTTCCAAAATTGCCCCCGAGACAAGCGCTGCTACTTGCTCTCCTTTTCTATCAAATTGGTACTTGTTATCATATTTTTGCTCTACTCCCTGAAATATACGTAAATTAAGAAAAGTGAGTAGAACCCATCAATTAATCCACATCAAGTCGGGTAATAGGGGAAAATAATAATAAAATGAATTGATAAATTGCAGCCTATCAAAAAACTAGTTCTTTATGACTTTCCTCCATTATAAGAACATAGTACCCATTTTTCTAAAAAAATATTATTTATCGAATAAAATAAAAATGAACCCATTTTTTCAATAAAACACCAACTCTTTATAGTTTTCCTCTATTATAAGAACAAAGTACCCATTTTTTCATAAATAAATTTATTTATTGGTTGAAAAAATAAATATATTTTTCAATAAAACACCAATTCTTTATAGTTTTCCTTCGTTCACTACAACAAAAAAGGGTATTAGCGACAACAACTTTAGCAAGAAGTAGAAAGGTTGACGCTATTAAGAGGCTTATAGCAAGGAAAAGGATAATACTTCACCAAAAATTGGAGCCATCATATACTCTGCAAGGGCAAGGACTTTTTTCGGTTAAAATTCTTGCCAAATGCCAAAAGAAGTGCGGGAAAGCTTCCCTCCAAATACTGGTTCTTGCCAAAAGAAGTGCGGGAAAGCTTCCCTCCAACTCTACTGAATAATATAAGTACAGTCCAAGCCTCCAAATTTGTCTGAAACCCGTTGCTGATTTTTCCTCCTCTCAAAACTCCTCCAACCACCAAACTTTGCTATCCTTTTTCCCCCTCTTGATTCTTCCATCTCCAACGGAATCAAGCTTCATAATAAGAGGGGCTTTGTCTTAAAATCATACATTTTTTTGATTAGCTATTTAGCACAGTTTTTTCAGATTCTGGTAAGTTTTTTCTCAGCAGCTGTCCTTTGCTGAATTCTACTGCTGAAGTTATTTTTGATGCAAGCTTCTTTTGTGGGGTTGAAGGTTTCTGTGAATTTGATTGTTTTAAGCTTGATTTTAAGTTTCAAATAAAAACCATTTTACAGAATTTAATGGGTTTTACATGTTTAATTGAGCGCAAGGTAAATTTTTGGGCTAAAAGTAATGGAGTTCCTTTGTTTTGATGGTTTAGGAGGGGAAAAGGTTCAGACTTTGGAGATAAAATGGCGACTGGAGCAGTTCCGGCTTCTTTTACAGGTCTAAAGAGCAGGGAAAATGGACTGGGTTTTGCAAAAAGCATGGAGTTTGTTAGAGTTTCCAACACTCAAAGGGTTAAATTTCGTCGAACCAAGGTTTCCGTAATAAAAAATTCAAATCCTGGACAGGAAATTGTTGAGCTTCAGCCTGCATCAGAAGGGAGTCCACTATTAGGTAGTATAATTTTTCAAAATGGACTATGCTAAGATGGAGTTTTGTGAAAATTTATATTCGCAGTTTACTTGCTTAATTAATTTAGATGTCCCTATCCCTAAACAGACCCAGTAAATTGTTTGATTTTAATTGCTGGGACCTACAATAATTTGCTTGAGAACTAAGAAATTTTTGGGTAGCTACATGAAAATTAAATCACTCATCAAGATTTGATTTTCTTTTGAATGTTTTCCTGATGGTGGGAAAGCAGAAAGTTTGGTTGACTGTAATTGTGCTTGCCTGCATCGAAGTCTGATAACAAATTTCTTATTGTAGTTCCTAGACAAAAATATTGTGAGTCTGTGCACAAAACTATCAGGAGAAAAACTCGCACAGTGATGGTTGGCAACGTGGCTCTCGGTAGTGAGCATCCTATACGAGTTCAAACCATGACTACAACAGACACTAAAGATGTTGCTGGAACAGTTGAACAGGTGCTATTTATTTCTACTTCCATGATGGTTTTCTGTAATACATTTTTATTCAGTGATACGACTTGATATGGAGAGCAAGCTGTATATATTTGGCATATTTAAAAGTTCATTCATCTTATGGGCCCATTCCCCCCCTCAGCCAAACAAACAAAGTGGGAATGAAGAAGACGAAGAAGAATCTGGTTGATGCCTATGTATAGATGGCCATGTTCCATTTTGGATTTGCTTTGATTGAGTCTTGACTTGCATTGTTTACTAGGTGTGATTGGGGGTACTTAAACTTATAGGGGTTTTTATAGGGTTTATCAAGCAATAAAACTTTGCGGGAGAAAAAAGAAAACTTGCTGGATGTTAACAACTTTTCCCTGCTCTCGACAATGGGATTTGGAAATGAAACCAGATGGCAGAACTAATCTGAATTAAGAACACATCTTTTTCTTAAAGTAGAGACAATCTGTAAAATGAAGCAACAGTGTAATCACCTATTGTACTTTTCGCATCTCCTCTAAAAGTTTGTGTGCATCTAAGCTTAACATTTCTAGAATGAAGAATGCTGCAGTTTGAATTGCAATTGATTTTTTGAACTGTTTATATAAGCTGAAACTTTGTAGAACATAAATTTGGCCATAAACTAGGAGTGACAAACAATTCAAGCAGTTAACTTGTTTTTGATAGTTTGGAAGCAATGGCATGCTTGTCATCCTTTAATGATGTCCACTGAAGCACTTATCCTCAGGTTAAGTGTTACTTGTTGTAGGTGATGGGCATAGCTGATAAAGGAGCAGACTTAGTTCGAATAACAGTTCAAGGGAAGAGAGAGGCAGATGCATGTTATGATTTGATTTGAGTATCTTTGTGCTTTGTACTGTTGATAGTATTGGTTGTAATATATTGTTGCTTTTATTTGTAATGACAAATTGGTTTGTTATTTCATATAAAATTTTTGCTATATCTCAATATTGACATTAATGATGCCCCTTGCCAAAAAAATGGTTGAAAAAAAAAGTAGCAACTATAGTCACAAAGCTGCTTTTGGCAACTTTCTTGCAAAAAAATCATCTTGCTGCATTTGATCGTCTTTGGTAAGGGGGCGATGGTTTCTAATTAAAGAAGTTACTTGTTTATGACAAAATGGGCACTCTTTTCTTATAATGCAGAAAAGTCATAAAGAGTTGATGTTTTATTGAAAAATGAGTTTATTTTTATTTTATCCGATAAACAAATTTCTTTTTGCCTTCAAAATGGGTACTCTGTTCTTATAATGGAGGAAAGTCATAAAGAGTTGGTGTTTTATTGAAAAAATGGGTTATTTTTATTTTATCTGATAAATAAATTTGTTTATGGAAAAATGGATACTCTGTTCTTATAATATAGGAAAGCCATAAAGAGCTGATTTTTTATTAGAAAATGGATTTATTTTTATTTTATTCGATAAATAAATTTAGTTATGAAAAAATAGGTACTCTGTTCTTATAATGGAGGAAAGCCATAAAGAGCTGGTCTTTTTTGGGAAAGTGATACTTTACACAAAGTGACCGCGATTTGGTTTATGAAATAATCCCAAATAAAAATTTAGAATGAATTTATTTGTTTTGAAAGTTGTATAACGGTTGTTAAAATTTTAAAGATTGGCAAAAAATTTTGGGGTTACAGAAAGGCAGAGCGAAGAAGGAGAAGAATTGAGTTTTTTGTCCGTTGCAATTGTTCTGTTAAAAATGGCTCTATTCGATTTTACCCATTTTTTGTTGGGTAAAATCGTTGGTTCTAACGATTAATTCTTCATTTCCCGTCAATTGTCCTTAATTGACCAAAATTACGAAACTTTGGGAATGCAATATGTTTGGGGTGAAATTTTGAGGATGAAATTGGCTAACCACCCAAATTTTGAGGATGAAAAGTGTATTTTTTCGTATAAGATATTTAATCAAATGTTATTTCTTGTCTTAATTTTAGTTATGACTATGCTACATATTTATTAAATAGACATACCTTTATAATTAAAGTTAATATTTGATATTTTAGGATGTCATATATTTAAATAGATGAAAATTATTTTGAACATAACATATTAAAATAATTTTATTTATCAATCATTTTGGCCCTTCCATCAAGGAAAAAATCTTGGTTTCGTCACTGCCTAGGAGGAAATTGGGGTCTATTGCTAACAAAAGATTGTGAAAATTTACCTTTATATCCTAATTATTTGAAAAAAAATCTAATGAACAAATTTTGCAAAAGAAACCTTGTTTCTTACCAACAAATTAAGTAACTAATAAAATCACCTTTAATATTGCTTTAACATATTTAATTTATATTAAATACAAATTTTACCAGTTTCTCTTTTGTAAAAATATAAGTATATTACTTTTTCAATTTTAGTTACAAACATTTATGTATTTTATGTAAATGTAGTGATTCAGAGTAAAATGCCCATAAATAGCTAGTATTTTGTTGATGTAATGCAAAAAAATCCATAAAGAGCTGGTATATTATGGGCGCAATCTTTTTTACTTTCAGATATTTAAAATTTGTTAAATGCAAAATCTACTAGTTTTCCTTTCGTAAAAGTATAAGTATAATACTTTTTAAATTTTAGTTACAAACATATATGTATTTTACATAAATGTAATAATTCAGAGTAAAATACCCATAAATAGTTAGTATTTTGTTGATGTAATGCAAAAAACTCATAAAGAGCTGGTATGTTATGGGCAAAAATTTTTTACTTTCACTTATTTAAAATTTGTTTAATATAAAATTTACAAGTTTCCCTTTCGTAAAAATATTAGTGTAACACTTTTTCAATTTTAGTTATAAATATTTATGTATTTACATAAATGTAATGATTCAAAATAAAATACCCGTAAATAACTAGTGTTTTGTTGATGTAATGCAAAAAAAAAAAATCATAAAGAATAGGTATGTTATGGGCAATATATTTTTTACTTTCATAAAAATCAGTTTATGTTAAATACAGGACAACCAATTTTCCTTTCGTAAAAATATTAGTGTAATAGTTCTTCAATTTTAGTTACACATATTTATGTATTTTACATAAATGTAATGATTCAGAGTAAAATGTCCATAAATAGATAGTATTTTATTGATGTAATGCCCGTAAATAGATAGGACTGCTTATGCTTCCTTTTCGGTGTTTTATTCGGAGGCCCATTATATTTATGTTAATTCCGTCACACCCCAATACATTTCCAACTTCTGCAGTACGCTACATTCACATTTCTAAACCGCGGTTATAGGTCACCACTTACTTTTTTAGAAACATTCCCTTCATCTCCGTACATGTCAGGTTGCTACGTGCCAGTTTCTTTGCCATATAATTTACTTTCCACACCTGTCTTTGGAATATGTGAATACACTACAGAATTTACCGAAAATTGAAATGTACCTTGGAGGAAGACCGCTGTGGCAATGACCAGGAATCCTACCTAGAATGACCGTTAGTTTTGACCAAATTTTATTGGTGCGCGCGTGCATGCACGTTCGAGCAATGGATCGATTTTGATTGGCGGCTTTAGTTTCAAATTTCCAATCTTATAAATATGGAGTGCGGGCTAAGCACATGCATCAGTTAAGAGAGAGCTGAGTAACAGTAACAGACACGTACAAGCTGTATACATGGCCAAGTCCTTTCCCCACCTTCACCTTCTCATGTTCTTCATAATAGTACTTCTATCACTAGTAATGCCTTGTTATGGTGCTGATCCATCTCCATTACAAGATTACTGCATCGCGGATTTAAGTTCAGATATATATTTGAATGGCTATCCTTGCAAAAACCCTGATAATGTAACTGTAGACGACTTCTTCTTCGACGGGTTCATCACCAATACCGCACGGTTCAATATCGATGGATGGAAAGCCGCCGGAGCACATGTTGAATTTTTCCCGGCGGTAAACACTCTTGGTATAGCCATGATTCAAGTACAGCTCCTCGAAGGAGGAGTTGTAGGCCAGCACACACACCCCCGGGCGAGTGAGATGCTTTTATTGATGGAGGGGAAAGTCATTGCAGGCTTTATAACCACTGATAATGTCTTGTTCTATAAGACTATGACCCCTAAAATGTTGGTTGTGATCCCTCAGGCTTTTGTGCACTTTGTATACAATGTTGGGGAGGGAACGGCTCTCCTTTATGCAAGCTACAACAGTCAACAACCAGGAACTCATTATCTGTCTCATGCTCTCTTCAATTCCACGCCTACTGTCCCCGATGATGTGTTGTCGAGATCATTCCGAGTAAATGACTCCATTATTGAGCTCCTTAAGTCCAGCCTTTCTGTTCCAGTATATCCAGATATCATGTCAAGCACATCCTCGGGGAGCGTCAGGCTAAAGTAGGCACATCTTGGTTCACTTAATGCTCGTTTAAAGTTGCAGTGATTTATCGAAAGCACTTTCATGTAGTGAAACTTTCAATTAAAGTACTTATTAGGTGTTTAAGTGTGTTGGTTGGATACATACTTGAGTTGAGCATCCACTTATTGTATTGAATAATGTATGGTTTTGAATTTTTGAAATGTGTTTTTTTTTTGCTCTATTTAGTTAATAATTTATATTTCATTTTATAGAACATAAAAATTATTCTAAAAACACCAAATTTGAATCTTCACTAAAAGCGCATCTAACACTACAAGTCATATAACTAAATTTATGAAGTAATGTATTCTGATTACATTACAACGTTTTCATAGTTAAAAAAAACGTTAAAATCCATTATCAATTAAAAAATGTTAAACTGTTGAGCTTGTGTTTGAACCTAATTGGGCTCAAACAAAAATAAAAAATTAATTTTTATAATTTCAAAAAAGATAAAATAGGCATTTTACCTTAATAAATAATTAAATCTTGATGACATGCATATAATTTCATTATTAGAAATAAAAATATTAAGAATCTATAAACTCAAGTTGGCACAATGAGCAAATGAGCCGAGTATACTCGGCATGACCAAGTTAACTCAAATTTAACTCGATAATGAAGTTGATTGAGCTAGAGTAGATCTTAAGTCGAGTTTTGAGCTCGATCGAGAGCTGGCTCAATCCACTTGTAGCCTAGTCAATATACAAAAGCGTGGTTTAAGATCTTTTGCCTGAGTGACAATTGAGAAAGAAGCAACCAGGTGGACCCAGAAGACTTGTGAGTTAATGTCGCCCCATCTGATGATCTAAAGTTCAAATTTTTGCCTCTTACAGGTTTGAAATACTTTACAAAAGTAATCATATTTATCCAAATTCAAATTCACCATTCGCATGCCACAATTGCCCAAGGCACCCCAACATTATAATGCATGTGATATCATCCTAAGCTATTAAAACAAAAACAGTCTAAGAAAAGTTCTACATCATGAAAAAACAAGAAAACAGACAAGTGGAAAAAAAAAGAAGAAACTTGTAATTGTCTCATATAACCAAAAATCCATATTATTATATCATTAATTTGGGCAAACTTCCGGTTAGTATTTTCATCAAGAGACGCCTATTTGTTTAGGCACCATCTCTAGACTATAACAGAACGATGACTAATAATTAATATTAGGACTTATATAAGAGATGCAAGCGGTTTACGTTGTTGGTGCAGGTACTCGTATTCGTTCCCATTTCTTGACACCAAAGGAGTAGTTTCAGTGGATGATAATAGAGTACACAAACTGGCTCCTTCTCTCTCCTTCGTTGGTATACCCAGAAAGGTAAAATTTTGTAGGACTATTTATTAATTATAACAAATGATGATATTCGCACTGCAAAAAAAAGTTGCAAGCACTCCAACCCTTCTTTTTTGCTTAATAAAATGATACAAAAACCAATAAAAATATTCTAAATAAAAATTGCCCTCTATTTATTTATTAGTAACTTCCTCTACTTTATCTCTTGAATTCACTTAGTTCTCCTTATTGTTAGATTAGTCTTAAATTGTAATACAAATACGCACCAAAAAAAAAATTGTTGTACAACTAATGATGAAGAAAATTCCTAATACTGATGATCTATTGTTGAGCAGTACTTGAGTAAACTGTTAGGTTTTGGGGGGAGAGATAGGTTGGATGGTTTGGAGAGAGGTGACAGGGTGTCGAAGCCTATGCAATAATAAATACCTGTTCAAACTAAAAGTAATTTCTGTAGATAGTGGTAAGCAGGGTCGAATCCACAGGGACTGGGAGTAATTGTTTTTTTTCAAATTCACAGTGACAAATGGGGTGTTTTTATCTCAAGGGTAACAATTTAAGCAATCCAACTAAAAGTAAAATAATAAAAATAAAATAGCCAACTAGAAATTAAATAACAATTTACTAAAATCAAAGGATCTAGCCAAGGAATAACTTCAGCAATGGTTCACCTAGTTGATCATTGAAACAAAGGCAATTTCAATTATTTATCAATAAATAGGTTATAACTACCAAGCAATCGATGGCAGTCAACCCCTCCTTACTGTGTCGGTGATCAAGGTACGCCCGTTAATCACTGCTCTAATTGAGAAATAATCCTAGGTACGCCCGTAGAATTTAATTCCCCAATTGCCTTACGTATTAGAGGAACTCTATTCTAACCAAATAACGCACTACCAGGGTTATTTCAGATTAGCCCGCGTATCCCCCTGACACGAATCTAATCGTGCCAGTTGTCACTATTTCAGGACAATTAAACAATTACGGATTTAATGCCCTAATTGACAATAGGTTACTAAATCAATTAATTATCCGGATCCAAGACAGTCAATTAATTAAATAACCATAAGCATAGCAATCAAGGAATATGCAAATACCAATAAATAAAAGAAAAAAATTAAATTAAATTGATCTCACAATTTTTAGGCGAACCAGAACCTTCGTTGCTCCTTGACTAGAATTGGAAAATTAATTCATAATTGATGAACTAAACCCACCAGAAATTGTAAAGAAAGCCGCGGCCATCAATTGAGAAAATGCCCAAGTTCAATTCGGTCAAAGCAATAAATCACAGCAAAGTTGCAGAGTATAATTTATTATCCTCGCTTGTCGGCTCATGCGACGGAAGAAGGAAAAAAAACAACTAAAAGCTACAAAGGGAAGGTCAAGGCTGATGCCTCCTTTTCCCTCATATACGTGAGAATGACTACTCTAGGCTAAGCAAAGTCAAAAAGTGAAGCTAGCTACAAGACGAAAAGACTAAGACTAAAGCCAGCTCTCCTCTGCAATTCCTATATTTCCTATCTAAGTGCTTACTCCTCCTGTGCGGCGTCTGCCGCACGAGAGAAAAAGAAGACTCTGAGGTTTGCTTTCTTTTCCCTTTTTCTAGTTGCTGTCTTCGGTCAAAATTACCAATAAGGTCTTGCATTTTCTTGTTCCAAGAATGCCCTTGATTGCCTGCTATTTGAACTCTTTCCTGATAATTGTCAAATTGACACTTATTATGGTATTTTCGTTCTACTCCCTGAAATATATACAAAATATCAAAAGTGAGTAGAATCTAACAAATAATCCACATTAGATCAGATAATAGGGGAAATTAATAATAAAATAATGATAAAATTGCAACCTATCAATTCCCCCCACACCTAAACCATGCTTGTCCTCAAGCATAAGAATAGTAAACAAATACCAAAATTTGATAGTGGCTATTGCTCTATCTAACAAATTGCCAAGATACCAAGAAAAATAATAATCAAGCATCAATGGTCAAGTCCAAGAAACATCACTCCGGTTAGCTTCTAAACCACAAACTCCTCCAATTTCAGGTTAACTAATCTAAGAAAAAGGAATGACGCGCAACATTTATCAGCAAATGGTCCACCTATTAACCAAAATCTCAACATTAAATCCATAAATCGGCAAACTGACTTTTATTATACACTAACACAACATTCATTTTTTTTCCATGTTTTTCTACTTTTCTCTTTTTTTTTCTCTTTTTTTTTAATAGTAACACAAGACTTAGTCTCTGGCCATTGAAGCCTTTTGATACGAACTCCAACATTGGCCAGATGAAGGAGCCCGGTTACTCAGCTTCTATCGCCACGTGACCACGTACTCATAGCAATTACTACTTTTTGACGCGAGAATCGACATTTTTGGTGAAAATCCCCGGTTACTCGGTAGTAAATACGAGCGGAGTACAGTCAACTCTTATTCACAGCTAAATAATTCCAAAAATTCAAAATAACACAAAAATCAAAAGGAACTTTGCAGCTGCTAGTCTCATTTTTAAATATGGAGAACTAAAATTAATAACCGGACCAATTCACATGAAAATGCCAATAACCATTCCCTATGCCTAGAAAAGTTAACCAAAAATTATAAGAGTAAAACAATCATTGATATTCACCAAAGAGATATTTTTAGATTCAACCACATTAATTTGATACCCTTTTATTAGTAAATCTTGGCAAAAGCAGAATTAGAGACAACAATCCAACATCAAGCTTGGGTATTCATTAAAAAAAAGTAAACGAAGACTAGACAAATGACAAACTAGAAATAAAAGAAGGACGTCTGAAAACTAAAAACTGGCAGAGCTGTCCCTCCCCCCATACTAGATCCTACATTGTCCTCAATGGAGGAAATAAAATAATTAAAGTGAAGAGGATAACGAAACTTCCCTCTCGAGTGGTTAAGGGGTAATTGGCAGCTACGGAGGGAAACCAACGTGGTGAAGGTACGAGGCCACGTTCTGAAACATCCTTGCCCCTTGGCGGGCGATGTTCGTCATTCGCTCATCTACGTCGTGAATCTGAGCCCACAAGTGGTGCGACTTACATCAGAGCCCATCGATGGGGAAGGCGCAGAAGAAGAGGGCTCGGGTCTTACCATTTTCTCCAAATGTCATTTCAATCAACAAGAGACAAAAATTGCCCACAGGTAATGTAAACAGCAAATTCAAAGCAATAACAATTTAATAGCCACCGGTGCCTCCAAATATCAATAGAAAGCGACACAACTTGCCCACTCAAAATCTCTCTAAATATCTCCAATTGTACAAGAACAACTCAGTCACACATGCCTAGCTGTCAATCAAGTATCCAACCAAGTAGAACTGACACATGCAAGGGGAAATATTCCAACCAGTATCATTAGTGCAAAACATAGTCCAAAATCAATGAAATTGCTATAGCAGAGTAGAGCAGTGATAAAGCAATAGTTCCAAGTGTTAATCCAATCACAAGAAGGAGAACGTGCCACCAACAGAGCAATATCATAGCAGATCAATTGCTAGTAGTGTCCCCAAATTCATCAGACAATTTCAAAAAATAACTCAACCAGAATCCCAAAAGGAACCTCAACGAACTTAGTAGTTGAAAGCAATGGTCAAAATATTTCCCAGTAATTCAATTAGATGCACCCAACTGGAGGAAGTAATGTAAATAGCATAGAAACTTCCCAAGTTAACAAACAAGTGCAATATTTCAGCTTATCCAAAATTTCAACAAATGGCTCCAGTCGGCCAATTAATTGCACAATTTCACCCAACCCAAAAGAAGCAGCATTTCGAAACGAAAATAGTCCAATCAGTACCACTGGTGGAATTCACCAATTGAGAAAATAAACTCCAACCGTCAACAATTGCAACGATTGAGCAACCCAGGCAACACCAGACTTGGCCATCCATAATCTCAAAAAAATGCACCCCAAACTTGCAACAATTGCCCCCAATAATATGCTAAATCAAGCACTAGCAGTTCAGAAATGTAACAAGAACACAAAGTCACAAGCTCTAGGTAGACAATTAGGCATCCAACCAAATAGAGTGACCAAAGTCAAGTGAAAATACTCCCACCAGTACCACTGGGGACAGACTCCAGTAAACGAATAGTCTCAAATAGCCAACCCAACCAGCAAAATTTCCAATGGAAATGCCAATGCCCAGTAGGATTAGCAGAGGCCCAAAACGTGACTAAATATGTAAAGAAGGGGCCCAGGAAAAGCAATTAAATGCACAATCCAGTTAAGAAAGTTTCAACAAAAATCCAAGCAAGACAGCACTCAGTGGGCTCCATGGTAGTCCACGATTCACTTCAATTTACGCAATAAGTAAGCAGCAAAATAAATCCCAATCAAATCCAAAGATAGCCCGATGCACGTAAAATTGCAAATTTACCAACACCGATTGCTGGACACAAAATAGAGCCGGAGTTAGACGAATACCTCCACCTTGAGGACCACCGGGAGTAAAGATGCGGCGAGGGAAAAGCGGCGTGGTGGTGAGAGGCGGCGCACGGACTGGTGGGAATCGAAGAGAGGAGAGCTCGCGCGAGGGCTTCGGATTGCGGCCAAGGAGGAACGGTGGTGCGCGGCGCTGGCGACAGCTCCTGCGGCGGTGATGTAGGCAGAGCTAGACAGGGCAGAGAGAGAGGTGAGAGAGCGCAGGGGGCTGGTGGAGATCCTCTCTTTGGGCGCACGATGCAGCGTAGCGGACGCGCAGAGCGGGCAGCGGCGCGCCTGGGCTGGATCTGCGGAAGGTAGGCGCGGCAGTGGCCGTGTGCAGAGGTGTTGTGGCGCGCGGCGTCTTCGAGCGAGGAGCTGACTGCGCGACGGCCGAGGGCGCTTCAGCAGCGGCGGACAGAGGGCTTTGGTCAACAAAGAGGAAGAAGAAACAAGGGAGAAGAAAGAAAGGAAAAAAAAAAAGGAAAGAAAAGAAGGAAAAGAAAAAGGATTTTTTTATTTTTTTAGGAAAAGAAATTGCTACGTGTAAGAGAAAAATTGTTTTTTAAATTTTTTTTGCTTTTTTTTTTTTTTGAATCCTTACTTTCCGCGAACGTGATGCGGGCACGCCATGAGAGCAAGAGAGCTCTCTGACCGAAAGCGCTCCACACGTTATCACGCGGGTGCGTCATGACAGAAGAACACATACAAATCAGCTAAAACGAAAATTAAAAACCCAAAATCAGTCAAATTCAAGGAAAACATATTAAACTATCCCACGAAATCAAAACAAACAATTAAAAGAAACAATTGGGTTGCCTCCCAATGAGTGCCTTTCTTTAATGTCTTTGGCTGGACATTATCATGTTTTTGCTCATGGAGGAAACAAAACTTGTGGCTCGCTTCAATGCTTCATCTTCAATGTGATCCTGGTAACCCTCATAGATGGAGTAATCTTTGAACGCACGAGCTACGGTCTCTCCATAGACTAGTTGATGGCGCCAAAATAATCAAGCAGTGATCTCAATTTTTCATCCACTCCTCCATCAAGAGCACTTAACGGTTCAAGATATTTGACCATAGTACTTAACTTATTTCTGCCATGAGACTCAAAAACTTCCGTTATAAAAAATCAATCTCATTAACAGAAATCATGGGTAAGAGTTAAGAAAATGCGGGTTAGGGAATGGAGGTGTGTCACTATATTTGATGATTCTTCACTGGATTCTTTCACTTGAATGGGTTGCGGTTGGGTTCCATTTCTTCCTTTTCGGCTTCTTTTTCAACTGGATCTGTAGATTTCTCATTTTGACACTCTTGCATCTCCTCATCACTAGTCAAGCAAATTGCACTCTCATTTTCTTCTAGATCAACAATGGTTTTCGAGGGCAATTCTCCATTTGAGAAGCCAGTCGATTTATTTTGGATGTCAATAGACATAGTTGATCTGCCAGATAACTCATTGCATCCTTCATCATCTCATTCCTCATTTGTGTCTCCTGTTGGAATTGGTATGTATTAGTAGCTATTGATTCAACTATTTCTTCAAGAAACATACCTGACATAATGACGATTCTTAAGACTATACTGCTGAAAATTCATTGGCCCCGTTGTATATTATTAATTAGTATATCCCACTATCCTTGATCATACCCGTTTGGATTAGGGTGTATATCACGTTGAGACAGCGGTGAAAAATCTCCATAAGTATTGAATGGGGACACTCAGATTATCTTGAGAATTCGGGGCACATACCGGTTGAATGATCCCCTGGCATAACAAATTTTACATGTTGCAGCAGCCTTCTTCTCTAATAGAGTTTAGTGCTTCTGCATATGCAGACTTAGCAAAAAAAAACTAGCCTCATTGCC